>JAGPOY010001208.1:0-19775 GCA_018983105.1 Silene uniflora
ATACAGTAGCTAGTACTAGGAGCATGCTTTAGTCTGTGTAATGGTACAATGCATGCTTTTATCCAGCAGACTGAGACAAGCTCACCTCAATACATGAGCTTGAATCTCGTCCTATGTAATACACAATTCTGAACTCTTTGAATCAATCAATGAAATATACAACACCATTAAACTCCCAACTGCATTGTACTTGCTTGATCAATGTCTTCTGAATTTCTGTTGGCAATCCTATGCTCAACAGACTGTGTCAACTTATCGTGTTCCCTGAGTTTATTAGTATATCAGTCTATTTTGCAAGTCCTTATTATCAGTTTGAGACTTTTTGTGCCCAACAATTGATAAGATAGTTTACTTACTCGCGGGTGGTTAATGGTTATGTGTTGTCAATTGTCATTGCTAAATGATTAATCCATAAAAAATCTCCTGCAAGTTTGGAGATTACGGAAAACGTCATGTTTTGTGATCAGTTTATGTGCTCTGATGAGAGTGCAGTATTTTTGACATTCTCAACAAGATACCACGCAGCTAAAACTGAATTTTTTTGGCGGACTTGTCTCCTTTTAGTGTCATTTTTCTTGGAGCTGTCTCCATCCTCTCCTCTGTAAGGCTTTTGGCTTATGCTCCGATTGGTCTGAGACACTACAAGCTTTGTGGATTTGAGATAATAATCCCGCTACTAGTGCATATGCAGCATATGCCATGATTTTGATATTTTGATAGATTCGGCTTTTGATCATCTAATGCCTTTTAAATTATAATCTGCAGAGAATGATCTGTCATAAACTATTTATCTTCTAGGTGCCATACAACTTCGGCGAGCTTACAGAAAAAGTTTAACCGGATGACAGGATACAAATTCGGAAGGCTTCACAAGCTAAATTGAAGGTACTCTATTGCTGAAAAAGTATACTGCATCCTGAGTCCCTTATTAAGATGCTTATCTAGTCGTTCTCTGTTTAGGAATTTGTTTCATTTTGTGAAACAGTGGAGCTTGTTCCCGAAGAGGAATTGCATTCTTCTGATCCAAGTTGCTGGTAGAAAGGCATGAAAGGTTAGCATAAACTGTACAATGTTCGATGGTATAGATGTTCTTCTTCATTGACTTCCGCTATCATATTAACCTCCTCCTTTAACCATCTTCTTCTTTGTTTAACCCAACCTTGTCTACTTCTTATCCTGCTTTCTCCCATCCGCCTCTATTTTTATTCCCTTAATCACGCTCGCATAATCTTCCTCTAGCCGCTATTCTTTTACTCGGGTAACCCCTTTCTCCTTTTTTCCTTCGTAATTCCATCCTCCTCCTTACTCGACACAATGGGTCGAAAAAGCACCCACGCGAAAACCCAACATCTGTCCCTACTCCAATTATTGATGACTTTGTTTCAACGACAATCCTCCTCTCCAAATATATGTGTCACTCCTCCCTTAAGCCTGAGAACCTACCCGAAATTAGAGAAAACTTCGGGCTTGGGGTGGAATTATTAGGGTTAAAAGACCTTGGCAATAACCATAGTCCCAAATTATCTAGGAATTAAGCACCGTCTCCTCCAATAATTACTTCTAAAAAAACATATCGCACGATCCACGATCCGATGAATTAAACAAAGCGTTACACATCCAATAATGAATTTTAATGATCTCCTCGAATAACTTCAAAGTCAAACAAATCTCTTTCTTCTTTATTAAATGAAAGTGTCATACTCGTAACTATAAGCACATGGAACTGATATACGATATCCACACCACACGGATTATTCACATTCATTTTCTCCAATGTTGTAGATATACTCCGTCGATGTTCTTTCCTCCAATGGCGGATCTTAGAGCAAGCACTAAGGGTCGAGGTCTAAACTGTTGACTTCGTGTGTAAATCTTAATACTCTATCATTGAGCCAAAGGAACCTGCGGATGATAAATTTTTTCACAAAAAATTGAAAAATCAGCGAGCGCTCGCATAACTAAGGTCCTCCTCTGCATTCATCGGAAGGGACCATTTGTAGAATCCTACTGAATACTCATCATTAATTTCAATGTCTTTAATATTGTCTTTGCTTCTCATTTTACGATAATTATACTTTGAATTTGTTTTTATCAATTTTTCACGACTTTTATGTGGTTAGAAAAGGTAAAAGACTTTTGCTTTAATCTTAATTCTTATATATATTTTCTAAATGACTTCTTATCGTGTGCACTTGGATCACACATTAGAAAAACTATTCTTTTATTCTTTACCCATTTTTTAGATGGCCGGAGATTATCCTTTTTATTTCCCTCTGAACTATCTTTATTTAGGTTTGGCCGTTTGAGATTCAATGATATCGGACCACCTCTTCCAAAATTGACACCGTCACCAACACCTAACAACGCTGCCAACATCCGCCTCATCCTTGACACCCTCACCGCGCCACCACACACCCCACACTGTTGAAATCTCTCTGCATGCTAGTATGCTACAGCCTGTTGCCTCAAGGGCATGTTTGACTTGTATCAAAGCATATATGTAGCATTAATTATCTCTTCCAATCGTGGATAGTCATGGTATAGCTGATCACAATTAAAGAATACACTTTTATTATCATTTTATCTGATAAGATCTTGGATATTTCTCCGCTTATTATTGGCTTGAAGCATTCCTTATTAGCAAAATGCTAGTAACAGTTTTGAGTGGACCAGGCAAATGGATCATTCGTGTCAGGTTCCGGTCAGGTCATTTTCGGGTTAATAACTCACTTCAGGTCGGATCGTTTGGATCATTTCGGGCTAGATTTTGTCTTAAATAAGTCACTTTTGGGTAATTTAGGGTCCATCACTTTTGGTAACTTCGAGCAGCGCCATTTCGAGTCAGGGACACTTTTCGGTTGGATCATTTCAAGTATATCGGGTCAAGTTTAGGTCACACTGTCTGGTCTCAAATCAGGCTTATTTGGTCAGGTCAGGTTTGCCATGTCTAGTTTTGAGGTACATTAGTTGATGTGAGCTTCTAGTGAAGGAGAGCAACGATAATATATGCCCGGAGATGTGCGTAAATAAATAAATCGGACGTGCAGAGTTCATCCTGCGATCTATTAATGTGCTAATAAAATATGCAAGATACTCACAAATAAACTAAGCTTAATCAAAAACGAAGTATTATAACAAGACAATAGTATAATAATTTGCTTTTTTTTTTTCACTATAAATACAATCATCTTATAGGGCCATTTTCATCAAGCAATAACCTTCATAATATATTAAAATTTATTTTCTATAGTTTTTTCTCCTATGATAATGAAGTCATTAGTAGCGATTTTTATTGTCTTAAGTTTTTCGAGTTTTTACTCTGGAAAATGTTTATCAGAACCTCTTGCACCTGCAATATATGTGTTTGGAGATTCTTTAGTTGATAATGGCAACAACAATTGGTTGAATGTCCTCTCTTTTGCCAAGGCCAATTACAAACCTTACGGTGTCGACTTTCCGGGAAGTGTCTCCACTGGAAGGGTTACTAATGGCAAAAACGTCCCTGATTTTATCGGTATGGATAACATTACTCCGTATCTTATTTAATTTTGGGATGAGTTGTTCTTACTTTTGGGATATGAGTTGTTCTTACTTTTGAGTACTAGTAAAATTATGAGTGTGTATACCGAATGAAAAAGGAGAACAAAAATTGAACTACGATGAAGAAAATCAGAAATAATATATACTCCGTATAATGATATATGGAATGAGATGTACGTATAGTACTAATCAACTTCAGTTTTATGTTAAGAGGAAATTCAAAATAGATACTATATTATTGCAAGGAATTAACTTTGATGTCATATTTTATGTAGCTGAGTACCTCGGGCTGCCATATCCGACCCGTGTTAAACAACCATTTCAGCCACCTTCTCTCACGGGATACAATTATGCTTCAGCGGCTTGCGGTATTCTACCAGAAACAGGTCCACGGGTAAGAAATGGTTACTATTTAAAACCACCCCCTTTCTCCCGTTTTATTGTCATCTTGTCATTACAGTTTATTAACATATTCCTTTGTGGAAGTACATACATATATTAGATGGAGTGTAATCGTGTATAGGGTAAGTAAGATTATATAACCAGTTGTGCAAGAGCATTGTACAACTATAACAAATCTGCTAACTACCTAACTGAGTTTGTGTATTCTTTTCGAACTTTTAAAATTTTTGAAGTACATAGAGTAGTATATGAAGTTTTCGTAGTGCGAGTCAAATAATTTTTTCTTGGGAAAGATATATTGAGTATCAAAGGTTTAAATACAAGGAAAATGAGACCGTGCCCTACTGCCCTAAAACAAATAACTCGTTATTATGCAGAATTGTTTGGATCTATCAGAACAAGTCCGATTGTTCGGTGTGACAAAAGAAAAAGTGCTGAAACCAGCATTCCCAGAGCAAGCACAACTTGAAGAACACTTAGCTAAGTCCATATTCTTTATATGGGTTGGTAACAATGATTACCTCCTTAACTATTTTAGCGCAACTACAAACACAAGCAAAGACTATACTCCTGAAGAGTTTGCTGATCTCCTTGCTCTACAGTTGTCGGAAAAGATACAGGTAATCGTCTCAAATCTCATACTCGTGC
This sequence comes from Silene uniflora, assembly GCA_018983105.1. NCBI lineage: Eukaryota > Viridiplantae > Streptophyta > Magnoliopsida > Caryophyllales > Caryophyllaceae > Silene > Silene uniflora. Next base: position 4,591 of record JAGPOY010001208.1, read on the forward strand.
CGAGTCTACACCACCCCCGTTCCATTAATATATTATATGTCGTTTAGGAAAATTAGAATTTTCTTTTTATATGTTTTTTTTTTCATGTAGGTGCTGCATAGTTTGGGAGCAAGGAAGATAGTAGTGTTCGAGGGCCCTCCCTATGGTTGCATTCCAGTTTATTACAATCAGAATAGAGAGTGTATTGAGAGTAAAAATGCGAACGCAATACTGTTCAACTCTAAACTTCAAGAGATGATCCAAAGCTTGTCTTCCGATTTCAGTAACGCCTACTTCTCGCTTGGCAAAGCTTACGATCTTACTTATGATGCCATCATTAATCCGTCTAACTATGGTGAGAATGACTAATAATGTTAAAAGAAATCAGAGGGAGTACATTATTTACCAGAGGCGATTAATGGAATATACTTTACTTGACAATGCAGGGCTAACAAATGTGACGAGTCCATGCTGCGAGCTAGGAACGTTGTTGGGAAAACCCTTAATATCATGCAAACGGTTTGGCAATAAATGCGAAAACAGAGATGAATACTTATTTTGGGATGCAGCTCATCCGACTCAAGCCGGTCATGGTGTATTGGGTGGACAATGCATCAACAACTCTGCAGTTTGCACTCCTTATAGCATTCAAGAGCTTGTTCAACTTCCTACCAAACCTTCCACCTTGCTTAGTGCCGCTTGATGATCGCTGCCGTTTCAGTGAAATCGATAATAGCAAGCAAGCGGATTTGAATTTAAGTTTGTTTTTTCTTGCTCTTTACTTTTACTTGCATGGTATGATGATCGAGTTGTAAGCCTCTATACAACTAGTGTAATGGCCGATGGCCGATTACTTGCCTTTTATGAATAAATTCTTAGATTTTGAATTTATGATCACTTAACTAGTATCTGGTCTTAGATTATTGAGACAATTTTAAAGGTAAATGGTTGAGTAACCTATATAAACGTTTTATAGTTCAAACTTTAAATCCAATCCCGCCAAAGCAAGTATATCTCAATCAGAACAGTACACACCAAAAACTCGCACATATAAACACCTTAATCACATAGTAATTTGGAAGATGACCCATTTTACTTTCACACATTCTTAGTCACAAATTATGGGACGTCACAAGCAGGACTTGTTTTGCGACGGAGTATATCCTTATAGGACTCCACGCGACTCAAATGCAACTATAACCGCAATGGCTTGAATCAAATTGACCTGATCAGTACCCCAATCCAACGATTTGTTTGCAAGCTTTGCCATCGAGTAGTCTTGTTCAATTCTAAACACAAATTATATAGAGTAACATACAAAAAGACAAGACTGCAGAATCGAAATGTGCTTACGGATGAATGAGGTTAAAATGTGTAGTTCTATTTTCTCTTTGAATAATCAGATTACAAGGTTTAAACGACAAAGATCTGCAGAAGCAAAACTATTGGAAATCAAGGAGTGCAGAGAACGGCGTGGACGTTCAACAAGAGCTGCTGGACTATCTAATCCAGTTAAGGCAGGGAGGAAGATCTCTGCTGTGAGGTATCTCAAATGCACGTATGTCCGACATTAAATCCTATGGTGTAACAATATAAGATCATACACTGTGAACGTTTTTACTGATTGATTATTCTTAACACATGCTTCTTTGGCTCTTTGTGTCGATGATGCAGGCGTTGCTCGCCACAATCTCTTTGACAATCTGTAAGGGGTATTTCCCACGAGTATAAACACGGATCAACCCCGGCTGTCATTGTAATTTCTTTTTGGTTAATTATGTTTAGTTAGTTGTTTCTTGTTTATTATTGTGTTCAGGTCTCAGATCTATTTGAAATGCTGAAGAAAGAGGAGTGAAGAGAGGCAGTTACAGGCTTACAGCCTTACCGGGACGAATGTTGTTATTAGAACAGGCTTGTTACAGTTGAAGACAGGAGCTGAGCTAGCTGGGTAGCGAGCGCTACCCCAAACCTCCAAAAAATCTTTCATTGGAAGCATTCAAAGAGTCAGAGGGAGTATGATATTGCCATATGCTTTGCAGGATGGAGAGGTTTGTAGGCACGTAAAATTTACATAAATGCCACGTCGAAAGTCAAAAGTCAAAATGTTGACCAAGACAGGAGGAACTGCTAATAGAGTCGTTGCCTCTCAATCCTAGCTAAGACCGTTGGCCAAAGATCTCAATCAAGGCCATAGTATATTCACTCTCCTCTTCCATATATATTCTTTCCTTGAATGTAATTATCTTGTAATTATTTCCTTCCCTTGTTGATCCTATATTGTATTATAAATAGGATAGTATACATTGTACAAAACACAGAATAATAAACAGCAACTCATATTCATACGATCTCTCAATTCTATTATGGTATCAGGTTAGGTCATTTTTTCAACTGATCTGCCTCCATCCTCTTCTCGAAAAACTCGAATCCTCACCATGACTAATTCTGGTGATGATCCCCTCATCGAAACAACTCACACCTATACATCCAAATCAACATCGTCATACTCCTTGGTTCATGTCGAGAACCCAGGAGCCCGTATCTCCCCAAGTTACGTTTACTGGTACTAATTATGACGAATGGTGTCGTGCATTCGAACTTGCCTTAATCGCCAAAGGCAAGATCGGATACATTGATGGCACCATTCCCAAACCCGAAGGCACAGGGACGGATTTCCAATCCTGGCGCTCTGTCAATGCTTTGGTAATTGCTTGGATTTTCAATACCATCGACACTGAATTGAAGAAAACTATCACCTATCGGGGGATCGAAGCGAAACAGGTATGGCTTAAAATTCGTAGTCGTTTTGCTTTAGTCGAGCGACAATTTAATAAAAAGATTAAAACCATTAGAAGCGATAATGGTGGAGAGTTTACAAGTTTTGAACGTTTTTTTAATGAAAATGGCATTTTATTTCAAACTTCTAATGTCGATACACCTCAACAAAATGGCCGAGTTGAGCGAAAACATCGTCACATTTTAAATGTCGCTCGCGCCTTACTATTTCAAGCAAGCTTACCTCTCTATTTTTGGGGCGAATGCGTATTAGCCGCCGTACATTTAATTAATCGCACTCCATCGATTTTTCATAATGGAAAAACTCCGTACGAAATTTTATTTAATAAACCTCCTGCTATGGAGCTTCTTCGAACGTTCGGATGCCTTTGCTATGCTAAAAACATTAATCGGTCTCGTGATAAATTTGCTTCACGAAGCCGAAAATGTGTGTTTTTAGGATACCCGTTTGGCAAGAAAGGATGGAAGGTCTACGACTTGGATACCGGTACTCATTTTACCTCCCGTGATGTCGTCTTTCTCGAACATGAATTCCCGTATCAATCTCTTAATATTCACGACACTACCTCTACTGATCACACGTTTCTCGATGATACTCTAACACCAATTGAACACATTCTTGTCACCACCAACAACCCCACGTCATCCACGAACACGGCTTCCAACACCCCTGTCTCCACCAGTTCCGACCCCACTCCGAGCAGCACCAACCAAAGTCCACCCGCAAATCACGACAACACCCACAACACGACACTCGAACTCCACAACGAACCCAACAACGAACCAAAAACCGCATCTGCCTCACACAGTGACTCTGTTTCTCCCCACAACGAACCTCACCACGATGCAAACACTGCCCCTGACTCTGCTTTAGGTAAAGGACACCGTCTCAAATTTCCCAATTCTCGTCTTCAAGGCTACACTCGACCACCTATACGCCCCTCGACTCATCATCTCACTTCCCAGTCATCGTCTAAAGGTACACGATATCCTATTTCTCACTTTCTTAATTATGCGAAATTTTCCACTAATCATAAGGCTTTCTTGTCGGCCGTGACTAAAAATCACGAGCCTAGTAATTTTAAAGATGCTATGCAGGTACCCGAATGGCAACATGCCATGAAGCTCGAGATTGATGCCCTTGAAGCGAACAAGACTTGGACTCTTGAGGATTTACCGCCAAATAAGAAAGCAATTGGCTCGAAGTGGGTCTATAAAATCAATTACCATGCCGATGGTTCAATCGAACGCTATAAAGCTCGTTTAGTGGTTATGGGTAATCGTCAAGTCGAAGGAATTGATTATAACGAGACATTTGCACCAACCGTGAAAACCGTGACGGTTCGAACACTACTCGCCATAGCCGCTGCCAAGGGTTGGGAACTCCATCAAATGGATGTCCACAACGCCTTTTTACATGGCGACTTACAAGAAGAGGTTTACATGAAGCCACCCCCGGCCCGGGTTTTCTATCAAGTGCCAATGGGAAAGTATGTCGGCTGCGCAAGTCCTTATATGGTCTTCGACAAGCGCCCCGTTGTTGGTATGCCAAGCTCACTCATGCTCTCAAACAATACGGTTTTCGACAATGCTCTTATGACCATTCCCTATTTTCGAAAATGGACAATGGAACCGAACTCCACATTCTTATATACGTAGACGATCTCGTCATTTGCGGCAACAAAGCTACTGTCATCGCTCAATTCAAAACATATCTAAGCAATTGTTTCCACATGAAGGATCTCGGGCCTCTAAAATACTTCTTGGGTCTTGAAATAGCACGCAACAAGTCTGGTATTTTCATCTCCCAACGAAAATACGCTTTGGATATTTTAACCGAAACCGGCCTCCTTGGTTTGAAGTCGTCCTCTGTTCCAATGGAGTCTAACCACCAGCTTGCCGAGTCCAATTCTGATTTAATCACAGACCCACAGCCTTATAGGCGTCTTGTGGGCAGGCTCGTATATCTTACAATTACTCGACCGGAACTCACCTACTCGGTCCATATTTTAGCTCAATTTATGCATGCTCCTCGAAAAGATCATTGGCATGCCGCGCTACAAGTTGTTCGATATCTTAAAGGCAGCCCCGGCCAAGGTATTCTCCTCCGCTCGGACTCTGATCTCAAGCTTCAAGCCTATTGCGATGCCAACTACGCGGCCTGTCCTCTTACTAGACGGTCTCTTACAGCCTATGTTGTCTTCCTCGGCCACTCTCCTATATCCTGGAAGACTAAGAAACAAGCTACCGTTTCACTCTCCTCGGCAGAATCTGAGTATAGAGCCATGGCACATACGACTTGTGAACTTAAATGGCTCAAAGGGCTCATTCAGTCACTCGGCATTCATCACAACAGCCCCATCCGTCTTTTCTGCGATAGTGAGTCCGCAATGCACATCGCTCGCAATCCCGTCTTTCACAAGAGAACTAAACATATCGAGGTCGATTGCCACTTTGTGCGGGACGCCATTCTACAACGACTTATTGTTACAAGCTACGTCCACACTAAGGATCAAATCGCTGACCTACTTACTAAAGCCCTCGGCCGCACTACATTTGACAGTCTTCTCTCCAAGTTGGGCGTTTCGACTCTCCACGCTCCAACTTGAGGGGGGGTAATAGAGTCGTTGCCTCTCAATCCTAGCTAAGACCGTTGGCCAAAGATCTCAATCAAGGCCATAGTATATTCACTCTCCTCTTCCATATATATTCTTTCCTTCAATGTAATTATCTTGTAATTATTTCCTTCCCTTGTTGATCCTATATTGTATTATAAATAGGATAGTATACATTGTACAAAACATAGAATAATAAACAGCAACTCATATTCATACGATCTCTCAATTCTATTAACTGCAGCCACGTCGGAAATCAAAAGTCAAAATGTTGACTCGTCAAATGAAATGTAAACTTATGTAGTTAATTTGGATGAAATTTAATTAAAGTAATACATTTTAATTCAATTTAGTCGAGTCCGATTTATTAAAGTAGTAAAACCCGACGAAATGGGTCAAATCCACTATAATAGATTAGTTGACTTCCAAGTCCAAGCCCACTAATAAAACCTAGAGTTTAGGTGGTCCATTTCTCTACAAATAGAGAGTTCATTCTCATTCACAAGGGAGGAAAAACTAGAGGAGAAAACATAAAACCTAGAGAGCTCTCAAATTCTCTCTAGAAATCAAAGAATTCCTTCAAAGTTCCATCAAATCTCGAGATCGGCTCATCTTCAAAGATCGACATTGAAGTACCTCAAATCTCGTGCCATCCATCACCAAGGAGTCAATTCATCAAAAGAGAGCAATTCCAATGACCCTCCATCAAATCAAATTGTCTACGGAGATTAAGTCAAGCGATCCTCCATCAAATCGTTCCTCTGACGTCAAGCACCCGAAATCGTTCAGTCAAAGGTGAAGAAAACGACATCGCGTCAAAGGAGAATTAAAGTCATCGCGGCCCTCCTTCAAACATCATCATGCAAGTGTAGTGGAGATCGCATCAGCGGATCAAATTAGAGATTGTACCCAAACATTTAAATCTAATAAAATTATTTTGTTACCATTTTTTGTGTTTTGTCATTTTATTACAGATCGCAAATTTGTGTTTACAAATTTGGCACACCCAGTGGGACCATCTCTACCGCTCATCTCTTTCTCCACATCAAAATCGTCAAACTCATCTCAATGGCTTCGGTGAAGAATTCCACCAAAAAGACGATAGACACGCCATCTTGTTCCGAGGTCGAAAGATCCACCACCCTTGGTGACAACTTCGACGATCTACTCACCGATGCGAACACAAGAAGTGTTGAAGTGCCCTCGGCGACGCAAATCGACCCATCGTTGCTTCCGTGATGGTGATTGGAGCATTATCATCTGATGAAGAACAAGCGAAAATGAAGATTATCGTCGAATAACTCCAAAATGAAAGTCAAGAGAAAGATGCTCAGATTGCCGCTCTACAAAGAAAGTTGGAGAAGCGACCGATCGATGACGACTCCGTGCATGATGATGATGGCAATTCAAAAATTAACTCTCTGTCCGCTCAACAAATCCAAGAGGTGATCGAGCAACTCGTGAAAGAAAAGTTCGGCAGAACTCCAAAAAATAATCACCTTTACACGAAGCCATATACTAAAAGGGTTGATAGCTTGAAAATGCCTCTTGGATACAAACCGCCAAAGTTTCAGCAATTCGACGGAAAGGGCAACCCGAAACAACATATTGCCCACTTTGTTGAAACATGTAACAATGCAGGCGCCGATGGTGATCTTCTCGTGAAGCAATTCGTCCGCAGCCTCAAAGGAATGGCGTTCGACTGGTACACCGATTTGGCCCACTAGTCCATCGATAGTTGGGAGCAAATGGAAGAAGAGTTCTTAAACCGCTTCTACTGCACTCGCCGAGTTGTTAGCATGGTCGAGCTAACTAACACCAAGCAAGAGGAAGAAGAGCCCGTCATTGACTTCATAAACTGCTGGCGGGCACTAAGCTTGGAATGCAAGGATCGTCTCTCAGAAATTTCAGCAGTGGAGATGTGCATCCAAGGCATGAACTTGGACTTGGTTTATATTCTTCAAGGAATTAAACCAAGGACATTTCAAGAATTGGCGACTCGAGCTCATGACATGGAGATCACAATCGCAAGTCATGGGGGACATCTCTTTCGTCAATAAAAACAAAAAAAATGGAGGATTCGCGAGAATTGTTACTTCGATGATTCTTGCAACCGTGTTGTTCCTCCAAACAAAGCAACTGGGGGCAAAGAAGCGACTTACTCCGTGAAACTCCTAAAGGAAGCTCTTAAGCACGAGCTAAAACTGCACCAAAAAAAAAAAAATTAAATAAATAAATATCCATGAACTACGTTGGCTTGATCTTGTGAAATGATTTCTCATTTTTACGAGTACGTAGGCATCTTGAGTCTTACTCGAGTCCAGCCACACGATAAAATAAAACTCAAATTTTGTATCTTGGGGGCATCGTCAAGTATCAAATCGTTGCTTGATCCTTCGAGATGTGCTATTCTGACGATAAGTTGAAGACTCAAGCTGCTAAGCACCAAAAGTTTTCAGTAGTCACGATGCAAATTGGCAGAAGTTCACAAGTCTTATGTTTTCGTCAAAATTTCGTCAAAATTATCAAAGATAGGTGAAGTCGCTGAGAAAGCTTCTAAGCAAGGAGACTACATCGTAAACTTTGATTATGAAGATTGGAGAAAGCTCACAAGCACCAATGCTTCGTCAACAAATATTACAAGACAAGATAAGTTTGGGAAAAGCTTCCAAGCTCCAAACTTCAATAAAGAAGTTAACCAACAAAAAAAAAGCATTAGCAGGAAGGCTTCGCCAAAATTGTCAAAAAAAAAAAAGACGTTGGATTCGGAGAAAGCTTTCAAGCACCGACTCTCTAGCGGGATGTCAAGATGTCATCGTGATGATTATAGAAATCCTATAGTTGAAGCAAAATTCTCAAACGTTGGATTTTGTTTACAAGTACCCATTCTTCGTCAAATGTTCAGACGATTACTTGGAGAAAGCTTTATAGCACCAAAATTCGTCAATAAAAAATTTTTCATCCGAAATCAAATTACAAAGACCCCTTCTTTTTCTTTGTTTGTCCACCTCATACATACTACGTGAAAAACAAAGACAAAAAAAAATGGATTAAGAAGTTTAGTGGGCTACTGGGCTACATTTTCAGCCTACGCAAAACAGAGAAGTGACAGTCCCAAATGCACTTTCTCCAAAGCGTTGAACTCTTAATCAGATCAAAGGGCAACAATCTCAAATTCATCACTGGCTTCAGCATGAACCACCAATTCCACCAACACGTTTGAAGAGAACAAAGGTGACATGAACGATCAAATGTGACACAGGTGACGCCGTTGATGGTATTTGCTTCTGATGTCATCTCAGCTCAGTGCAGTCAACTGCCCTCGGTCAGCTTTGCATAGAAAGGAAACATCGAGTTGCGCTGTGTCTGCCTGATCTTGACCTCGTGCCATCGTGTAGTGAATCCGCTTCAGTCGATATAAAATTTTCATCCGAAGTCAAGTTTCTCTGTGTGAATTTGTCTCGACGGCGTCAGGATGTGGACATGGTTACGACCATCATTGTCACATTCGTCAAGCTAAAAAGCCATCACATTTTCGCAGTTCACGCCATAAGAAAAGGGGATGAACTTTGAGAGTTGTAGACTGCGCAGGAATAACGAGGGAGCAGTGACAATGGAGTAGACTCGTCGACAAGGTCATCTTTGCATCGTTATTTTGGTTCATCATTGTGTTGACACAGACCTGGACATGGAAAATGTTGGCTTCATATTGGACGAGAAGAACTCAAATAGAGACGCTTCGCAAGACGTGTCCTAATCACGCTTGAAATGGCGTAAATGACTGATGGCTTTTGTGCAGTTTGTCCTGAAACAGTTCGTCCTTGACTGGTGATGGTCAGGTGGCGTCAAGGCGTCAAATCTGGATCGAGTAGAATCGTCTCGGTATGCCAAAGAAGAAATAAAGGCACTTTTACGGGGAGTCGGCGGTGTCCGTAAAAGTCGCCTCCATCTTTCTTGAGGACAAAGAGGGCATTCATGGCTGTCGCGGAATAGCTACTTACAATGGCATCGACTCGATGATCAAGGCCGCAACAATCCATATACCTACATAATAAAAAAAGAAAAAAAGAAAAAAAAAAACAAAACAAAGCAAGGCCAGCCAGTAGTCCACATCATGCGTTGCTATGTTGTACATGGTGATCAGTCCGTTGCGTAGTCCGATGCGTAGCTGTTGCTGCGTGCATCGTCAAAGAAGCTCAAAGGACATGGCGAATTGAATTCGTGGACGGCATAATGACTTCGACTGGAACCACGAAAGACCGCACACTGAACGCAATGGACCCGATGATGGCGCCATAGTCTTAGACCGAGTGCCTGCACGAATAAAAAAAAATGGAGGAATCCAGGTTAGGTAATACGTCTACCTCTCATCGGTGCGGCGGCATCATTGGTTAGTCTCATCAGTGGCGTGGCATCGCTGACTCTTCTCTTCGGTGTCTCGCCGCCGTCTCGTCTTCTCGTCAAATTCGTTCATGTCTTCACTAGGCTATGGCTGTCCCCAAACGCTTTATTTATACACCAGGGAGAAGTAGTTCGAAGAGAACCAGACTCTCAATCTTGGAAACTAAATAATACCGCAAAGATGTTCTAGGTCGCAAAACAGAAAGATAAATATCAAAATTGCCATAAGCTCCACGTTTGAATAATTATGAATATTCCATTTGGTTAAAAATATTCTGAAGGTCAGCCAAAATGTTCAAGTGAATAATTGAAACAAATGGTATGGCAACAGTCCAATCATATCAACATGATAGTCATCAGCATATTAAGGTGTCAAGTGAAATATTCATGCGACGAGGCTTCAGAATGATTGCGTAGGCCGTCTACGAGTCAAACAACACTTCGAGATCTGATCCCGCTTAAACACATAAATCGTGTACGTGATCCAATCTCGAGGGGGCAATTTGTTGGCACGTAAAATTTACATAAATGCCACGTCGAAAGTCAAAAGTCAAAATGTTGACCAAGACAGGACGAACTGCAGCCACGTCGGAAATCAAAAGTCAAAATGTTGACCCGTCAAATGAAATGTAAACTTATGCAGTTAATTTGGATGAAATTTAATTAAAGTAATACATTTTAATTCAATTTAGTCGAGTAAAACCCGACGAAATGGGTCAAATCCACTATAATAGATTAAGTTGACTTCCAAGTCCAAGCCCACTAATAAAACCTAGAGTTTAGGTGGTCCATTTCTCTACAAATAGAGAGTTCATTCTCATTCACAAGGGAGGAAAAAACTAGAGGAGAAAACATAAAACCTAGAGAGCTCTAAAATTCTATCTAGAAATCAAAGAATTCCTTCAAAGTTCCATCAAATCTCGAGATCGGCTCATCTTCAAAGATCGATCAAATCTCGAGATCGGCTCATCTTCAAAGATCGACATTGAAGTAGCTCAAATCTCGTGCCATCCATCACCAAGGAGTCAATTCATCAAAAGAGAGCAATTCCAACGACCCTCCATCAAATCAAATTGTCTACGGAGATTAAGTCAAGCGACCCTCCATCAAATCGTTCCTCTGACGTCAAGCACCCAAATCGTGCAGTCAAAGGTGAAGAAAACGACATCGCGTCAAAGGAGAATTAAAGTCATCGCGACCCTCCTTCAAACATCATCATGCAAGTGTAGTGGAGATCGCATCAGCGGATCAAATTAGAGATTGTACCCAAACATTTAAATCTAATAAAATTATTTTGTTACCATTTTTTGTGTTTTGTCATTTTATTTACAGATCGCAAATTTGTGTTTACAGGGTTACGCCGTCTGTTTTTGATGAGCGCGCAAGGAAGGCAGAAGCATGGCATTGGGACGATGCTTCTCGACCTCAGTGCACCAAAGCAGCTCAGCCTATAACCTGGGCTACTGATAACCAAGTGGTATTTCTTCAATATTGAATTAATAAGGTTTTGGGTGTTTCGAGCCTTTTCCCGGGAATTTTGACACGTGTTCTTCCGTTAGTAGGGGATGCCAACCATGAGCATAGAGCAAGCCGGTGGGATGCTGATGGAAATTATAGGTGCCAGGAGAGTACCTAGAAGTTTATGGAAACAAAATCCTCATGGCACAATGAGGCTCCAAAATTAGGTCCAGGTGAGGATGATGATGAGTTGAGGAGGACTATGATGTTGCTGCAATTGAAGAGCCAGGGCTCACGAGTCATGACAACTGGAAAGACGATAATCCCCCGGTAGAAGTTGTTTTCTTGTTATTAAAGGTTTCAAGTTCCTTGTTGGCTGTAATTTCTATTCCATCTGGATTAGATTCTATTCTTTCCAACATGGTTATCAATTGTAATCAATTGGACTCTGACATTCGATATATGGAATTCTGTGATGATCTGTATCAAGTTCCTGCATCATTTTCGACAAAATCAGTATTCGCTTCAGGATGTGAATGTTAGATTTAATCCGAATAGAGACCATAACTTCATACTAAATTACTTGGTAAATACCAGATGCGGAAGCGTACCTGATTACATGACGAAAGGTGAAAGACGGTCTTTTAGGATTAAGTCTTCTAGTAGACACACATACCGACAGGATCTCTCTACTGATGGGATGCAGGGAGATTAGGTTATTGTGTGCTACCAGGGACCATAACCCAGGTGACTTATATATAGTCTCCTTATTCTAATGCGCCCATCATGCATTAGTAACCTAATGGGTATCTACACATTTAGGATATCCGGCCCGTACTTTATAAGACGTAATAATTAATTATGCCCGTATTTTATTATCCGGATGGTCACAATACTGGGCTAAACTTAAAAGATAGCTAACAAATACAATAGATATAATAGTGTGTCCACATAAATAGTATTGGACCCAATATATTCTTACAATCTCCCACTTGGGTCAAATACAGTTATTGTGTGACACCTGAAAATTGTATTTATCTTATAACCTTACGCGCTCAATAGTGCTATCAATGTTCCAACCGTCTTATGCAATTCGGTCCATCAATCATACTAACATAAGATCAAAGCGGCCTTTACTCCAATTTGTTGTAGCAGGACCCTCAATGGTCACATATGTCAATATAACTAGCGACATGAATCGAATATGGGAGTGCAGCATGAAAATAGCATCCAAATGTGATCCCTATATGCATATTTTCAACTGGTCCACCTTAGTGAGATCAACCAAATTAAAACAGAGTGAAACCGTAAACCGAAAACTTTATTTCTGCAGAACTTAATTACCGTAAACTTTAATGTGTCTAACATGACAAACTCCCACTTAAACTGAATTTCCTTAAAACCGAAACACCCATTTGAGCAATGAGCTCAAGAAAGACCGTGGGTGGTAATTCCTTAGTAAGCGGATCCGCAAAATGGAGTTTGTATCTACATGTATAATTGACACCTTTTCACTCTGTTTGTTTCTTAAACAATACATCACTTGTAATGTTATTAGAAACTATAACAATTGTTAATAACAATTGTCACATTTGTCATATATTACTTAAGTGGTCTTTCAATACACGTACATCTGTACCGAATTTGCAGCCACGTGACAAATGTTCATAACCAACTAGGAGTCGAAATACCAAATGATCTCAACCTGAATCGATCTCCTATAAATAATGTTTTGTTCCAAATATAAATGACCAACAATATATTTGGCTGCCCTTAGTGGATCCAAGATCCTAATCCGTATTGCCTTAATATCTGTCCAACATACTTTAGAATGTACGCAATATCCGAACGCATACAAGCTAAATATATACTATAATACTTAAACACATTAAATATTTCTTGAGACACATGAACTTAAGCATTAATGAATTTTTCTGAATTTTTTTCTTTAGGGCATTTGAGATTAGATTTGTCTCATTTACTAAAAGGGTATAAACTAAAAATACTTATTTACTCCCACTGAATCTTGATTATCTACAGTCATCTACCACATTCATCTAATATCAAATAAGATAATAGAATTGTAGTCTTTATGACGGAAAACCTTACTTAGGCTTTATTGGATGAATCGCTTAATTTACAGAACATCTACTTTGAATCTATTGAATCAAAGTTCAAGTTATTGCACTGAATAATTTCATCAATGTCACAATTGAGAAACAAATCTATAACACTCATCCAATGTAACTGAAAAACCGAATATGTCAAAATGTCCTTATAGTCATTATCGACAAAATGAAAATTATTGTTACATTACCTTTTTATCCCTTCTTGGTAACAAAACACACTACAAAAAAAAGGTCTCATTGCGACAGAAATTTCCGTCGCAAAAGTGGAAATCCCGTCGCAAAATGTGCATTTGCGACGGATTTGCGACGGGCATCTTCTGTCGCAATATTTTGTCGCAAAATTAAAGGTTGCGACGGAATTTTCGTAGCAATTGTATCCTGCGACGGAATATTCATCGCAATGGAATCCTGCGACGAAAATAACAAATGGCCAGAAGTCAACGTGAAAGTCAACGTTTGCGACGGAAATTCCGTAGCAARMGTAAATACCTGCGACGGATTTTCCGTAGCAAGCATAAATTCCTGCGACGGAATTTCCGTAGTTCACTTCGTTTGCGACGAACTGGCTTCAYGCCAGTCAACCCAAATTATTGCAAAAGGTCAAGATTTGCGACGGAAATTTTGTCGCAATTCCGTCGCAAAGTGGAAATTGCAGCCTGGTTACAGCTGTTTTTCGTTCCCCCCATATAGGTCCCTAATTTCAGTTCCTGTAAATACACCATCCGAGCAAATTCACAACATCTTGTGCAACACGAGATTTTCAAACACATTTTTTCATAACTCAAAGTAAAAGTTTTACATAAGTTTTAAGTCTAGCTATAAAAGTCTACAACCAAGATAATCATTCATAAACTACACGATAGTGGATGGGGTAATGGGGGTGAAAGGGGTAGGAGTAGGTCTAGCATTGTCACCACTATCATCGTCAAAGTCCCTTCGAGTATGAGATGAACCTCCGAGATTACAATTTTGAGTAGTAAAACCTTGTTGACTCAAGAACTCCTCTATTGCCTTAAGCCTTTGAGCTTGTTCGGTCTCTTGTTGCCTTAGTCGAGCATTCTCATTTGCGATTCTACTAATAAAACCCGGGGTGTACGAAGCTGAAGTAGCGCCACCAGTTGAGTGGCGATGGTGTTCCCAAAGGTGTGGTGCAGCATTTCCCGAACCATATATTAACCCTTTTTCATTAAATCCTCCACATTCTTCATAGTAAATCTCATTATCGTCGATATTCTCTACCCCTTCACTTTCAAGCTGAGTTTTCTTTGCTTTAATCTTAGCCTACATAAAAAAACGGAGAGGAACAGATAGTAAAGTTGTCCATTAAAGAATAACGTTAAAAAACGAGAATTGTGATCCTAAACTGCCGTAATACAACTAGTTCCCACAGAATTTTTAAGAGCCCGACACATAATAAGCCAAAACCTCCTAATAGTAAATAAATATATATAGTAGAATCATGTTATTGGCGTTGCGAGTCTTGCGATAAGAGGGAGCAAAATGCAATGATTCAGCTGGAGGAGCTTAATGCCGACTAACTTGCAGTGGCAGGGGAAGGAAGCCTAGCCAGGGGTTCCGCGCCTTGTTTTGGTCAAATTACGAGTTTATTCAAATTACAACCTGGTTACAGCGCTTTTTCCTTCCCCCCATATAGGTCCCTAATTTCTTATCATAAGTACTTATTGAGTCAATGATAAGTGGAAAAATGAGTGTACTAAATAATTAAAGCGAAAGATTATCATAAATAATTACTTAGTTGATAAATGAGAAAAATGAGTTTACTAGATAATTAGTAACTTACAGCGAG
>JAGPOY010001209.1:0-18420 GCA_018983105.1 Silene uniflora
AAAAAGCGTATATTCATGTTTCCGACAAAGTTAGATACGAAATATTCACGAATGTGACCTTGTTGCAATCGATTCGAACATCAAAAAAATATAATGACAATAATTTTATTCTGATCGCCACTCAAAATGTATAGACAACCAAACCAAATCAAAATTCGATACTATGCAAATAAAACGTAAACTATTAAAATAACTTGGGGGACGGTGCGCATCGCGCACCGTGCAACCAACTAGTATACTCCATATATATAGATGATGAAGATGTTTAGGATTAAGGGACTAGCTAGTAGTCCTAGAGGTGGCAATCGGGTCAGTCGGGTCGGGTCTGAGTCAGGTCATATCGGGTCGGGTCATATTGGGTTCGGGTCTAGTCGGGTTAGCATACCTTTCAGGTCGAGTCGGGTTCGGGTTCGGGTCATTATTGGGTCGGGTTATTTCGGTCAAATGATGTATCGGGTCGAGTCGAGTTTGGGTCGGATCATTATCGGGTCGAGTCATTTCAGGTCAAATGTTGTATCGGGTCGGGTCGGGTTTGGGTCGTGTCATTATCGGGTCCGGTTACTTAATCGCATCACTACAATTTTTGACCATTAAATTTAGTTTTTAACTTAATATTTGGCTTAATTACTTCATTATAAAGTCAAATGTATCAATCTAAAGACAAAATCACTTTCATTTTGATCAAAATTAAGCTTTATAATTATCGGGTCATCAATTTAATCGGGTCAGATCGGGTCGGGTCAATATCGAGTCATGTCTGGGTCGGGTTCAGGTCGCTGATAATCGGGTCGTGTCGGGTTACAGGTCGTCATCGGGTCGAGTCACTGATAATCGGATCGTGTCGGGTTACAGGTCGTCATCGGGTAGGATCGGTTTCGGGTAAGATCGGCTCGGTTTTGCTCGGGTTCGGGTCGGGTCAAACTTACCAGCTCTAGCTAGTACTAATGTTTAAACATTGGATGTGTTAGGCCCTGTCTTTTCGGCCGGAAAAAACCGAACTGAAATTTAACCGTTCTCATTCAATAGTTATGACTTACGATCGTGGTAATTTTAGTCAATTTACCGTAAACAATTTCAAGAGTGTTCGCAAGTTTGTTATTTTTGAATAATTCGAGACCGCTTTGAATCAAGATTAATCAACAGATGCCAATTAGATAAATTCTTTGTTAATCAAATCATGTTAATTTGTAATTGAATTCTTACTCAAGTTATAACAAATCCGCTAATATGGTCAAATAGTGTATATATGGGATATTTGAATTTGGATTATTTACTTTCACTGTTTTTGGCTGTCTTCAGCTGTTTGATAGAGCTCAACAAGCTTCTTCAATGTGTCAAGTACACTTGTGATAGGATTAAATGCGACAAGAGCGCTTAACCCTAGGTCAAGGAAATGGTTAGTTAGAGCCTCTTGCATACCCTCTCGGCTCATCATTGCTTCCAGTTTATTGTTTGACATGCCTTGCCAGTTCTACGGAGTGTCCTTTATTTTGCACGAGTCATATCCCAGATCTTGAAGACGACACTTGAGTTGCATATTAAGTTGAGTTGTAGATAACACATGCTAAATCTTGAATTTCAAATAGCAGTGGCACAACCTTTCAAGTATCAAGGTCCCTGGTTATGACTATGGAAGACAAACCAATGAATTAGACAGCAAGATTACGAGCCTCCAAGGCATTCTTTCCTGGCAGCGATGTTGCTGTTAAGTTCAGCAAATATTTGATCTAGAATCACAACATTGCTGAATGAAATTATAGAAACTTGAAGTAGTAGTAAGTATTCCAAAAAAGTTTCAAGACACAAATTTGATTACCTGAACAAAACTTCACTTTGGCGCCTGAGACGTGGTAAATGTTGTCATAATCAATGGCAAGGACATCATAAGGCTCTTTCGAAATAAATGGTAATGTTGGGAAACACAGGCAACACTTCTCTTTGATCATCTCTTGCTTCTCCAACTCAGTTTCTTTCTGCTCTTTATCCTCCTCTAATAGACATTGAAAGTATCAATCAAGATAGTATAAAATAATTTACATGAAGCACACAGTATTTAATGAGTCTTTTATTCCATCATTTCAAAGCCAAAGGACACGGATTAGTGAGTGTTTGGCTTGATCGAAATAGAACTGAACAGGACGAGAAAGATGAGCGAAAAATCTGTTATTAATTCAGAATATCATTTCACCTGTAAAAATCTGACAGTCTTCCCGACCTTGTCCAGCAAACCCGCGTTTAAAAGAGGCCACCTCAAACCATCTACCGGCATATCTAACAGGGTCAAGCCGTCATTCCTCTCATCATCATCATTGCCGCTTTTTCATTAGGATCACCTGATCTCTCATCAAAAGGGAATGGAACTCGATTGCTAGAGACATTGGCAAGCTGACATAAGTTATCCAGATGAGGAAGATCTGTTGCATGAACCTGTTACCACAAGCATGTTAGTTTTAACCAACAAAGCAAAATGATCTTTTGATCAAAATTAGAACCCCCACACAGTTTCATCTACATCCCTCACAATTAGAACAAAACTTTTATTTGCCTTTTGATATATTTCCCTAGCTTTCCGAGTTTCCGTAAAGGTCACCTAGTACAGATCGTCGTTATTCCTACCTTCCATACATGTAATGAGGGAAGAGCAGAATTTAGCAGGTAAAAATCATTGGGCGGTGAAACTCATGATCTAGTTGAAAACCAGTTGGCACCAAATTTGCTGTCTACGCCAAAAAAAAAAAAAACATCAGCACCATTCTTTTGGGACAAAATAAAACTAGAAGTAGTCTAGTATAGATACCGACAGAGTCAAGGTACACCAAGCCATCTCACAGAAGGAATACACAAGATGCCGCCAGTCCAGAGAATATATATCTTGGAACCACATTTCTGAAGTTGGCCTCCTAATGGAACATCTTACCTCTAAGTTTTCAGTCGTCTTCCTCTATCGACCAACAGATAATTTGTAATCCAAGTTCACAAACTTCAGCCTCTCAAAGAAACACCACATCTAACCATCTGACATCATCATCCAAAGATTCAGCACCTCTAGATCAACTGGAAACCAATATGTAAACTAACAACAGTCTATGTACATATTTAACAAATAAAGACATGCAACGATTCTTTTAAAAGAGTAATTAACTAATACAGCTTAATTCAAGCCTCCTAATTTTCGGAAAAAAGCGATCACAAGTGCGGAGTGTCACCATAATTAGCATACAAAGTTGTTAAACAGTATTACTGTGACAAACCTGATACAGTTATACACTTATACCAGCAATCATGTTTCAGCCTTTTGATGGCTGAACTTCTTTTAACAAAATGACGACGCAAACCCACTTTTGCCTTCTATGCTTCCTTCCAACTGATTAATGACCTGCCCTTTCTCGTGTCTCGTCAACAGGCTTTATTTACTCGAATGTTTGTACAAACACTCCGAAAATTTCACTTTGGTACACGAGCTTGGAACTAATCCGTGTTTACTCCTTGGTTCACAAAAGTCTAGAATTACTCACACCTAACGACAACCTAGTAAAAAAAGAGTGAAACCTTTTAAGGTATTACAGGAGAAATATTCCGAATCTTAGGGTATCTAAATGAAAAACTTTCAAGACTCATTCCACCGCCTTCGACTATTTAAAAGCTTACAAACCACCTACAAAATACAACGTAGCTCATATTCTCAGGCATGCATGGCTCTTTGCCTTAAATGCCAGGATGTATTATGATAGTTTTCTATCATGCAACCTTCCATCTTGGAGAACCCCAAATTTAAGGGTGTAAAATTCCTAGTGAATTAATGTGCAATGCCATGAACTTGAGGGACATGCTAATAAACCTCCTAGAGCCAAGAGAAAGAGAGGACCAAAAAGGCTACATGTCGAAACACCAAAAACTTCACGAACACAAGATAAAGAGGCCCTGAGTGCAACATTAAATCAGTCGCACAAGAAGGGCACATCAGCTATTCTGAGTACTAAAACAAAGCTGAACATGAATACAGCAGCATTGCTGTTGTTTCAGCATAAACTCCGAATCACCAGGCATCAGCCAAGATTCGATTTTATTTAATACACACAAGGCCAGAACTAATCATAAAGCATCAATGGCTGGACCTAAATTCAGATGAAATCTTGCAAATAAGAAGTTCATAAGAAAGAAGACCATGTACTACTCCGTATTAATTTGCCAATGACTTTGACTCGGAAGCTACTTCAGATAAGGCAACTTATAGAAGTCGGAACTTGGGAGGCACGCACATAGCATGGATGTCAAATCCCGAAAATCATTGAAGGATTTTCAGATGTTTAGCCACTAGAAAATGTTTACTCCTCGATAATTTATTGAGCCATCAATGAACACATTTTCATGAGAAAACTTAACCACTAGAACACTTGAATTATGGTACTTAAGGTTAATTAAGGAACTAATCACTCAGCTTAGCGGTAAAGTAGAGAAATGTAATAATAAGAACATAGAATTATAGAAAATTAGAACAATAGAACAATAGAAGAACCAGAACTGAAAATAGCAAACAGCTAGTCATAATCATAATAAGAAAAGCACCAGCTTTGCAATCTCTATCGTTAACAGTCCACGCCTTTGGTGGCAAAACATGAACAAAGTTGTATCAGTCAACAAATAAAGTTTGATGGCGGAACATTTTTAACATTTGGGCATTACCCACATCAGCCATAACAAGCTCACTCCTACAATTCAAAGTCAGTCAAACAATGATCAACCAGCAACAGCTATAAAACAAATCCACAAGATTTCTTTAGCAAAGCTTAGAAGTTAGAAAAGCAGATGAATAGACAACTTTGTATACCTAAAATACATTTCATTACAAGAAGGCTAGGCATCACCTTGAAACGGCGTCAACATTAGGACAACCTTCGATTTTTTGAAATGGCAGAATGCACAAAAGTTCAAACCTGTCAATAAAAACAAAGCCGATGTCTGGGAGTCTGGGACAACCGCTTTGAAGATTCAACTGGCAGAGTGCAGGGAAGTTCAAGCCAGTCATATAGAATGCCATGTCTCGATCCTTGGATACTGGTATGACACTCGGACACTTCATTTTAGAGCAAAAGCTTGACAATTTTTCATAAAATAGCCGTGTCCGACACTTGGATACGCACCCGTGTCCGACCCTTCAAGCCGAGTCGGAGTAACATAGGTTAGAACTTGAAGGTAAGTATATATCTTCGCTTGTTGTCGTACTTAAATGGGAACTAACTAGGTCTAGCTGCGATTAACATAAACTAAAGCCACGAATTAACAGCAGAACAAAGGTAAAAGCAGTACGGAGTGTAAGACATGTTACCCGAGTTGCCAACTATCCAAAATTAACCTATAGGATGTATGACCTGGTGATTCATAACATGATGCAATTAGATAAATTCTAAGATAGCTGCTCATCAATTAAATAACTTGGCTTTGATGACTAATGATTTTGCCCAGGCAACGTTTTTGCAATGTATCATAACAACAAATTAGAAAACGGTGTGTTCTTAAGATTCGAATCGCATCTATAAATCCATTCCGGATGACTGAAACAACAAGCATTATTCATTGGGTGTAGACGTGTAGTTAGTTTCAAAGGAATTATTTGGTTAGTAATACCAAAACGAAAACAGAAAAGAAAAAAAAACACCCGTTAAATAATACAGTGGGGTAGGAATAATAGGGCGTATTGATTGAAAATTTGAAATAGAGCGTTAATGAATTAAAGCTGGGTTCGAGATGAACATATATGGGTGAGAGGTGTACTAGAAACTGTGAAGAATGTATGTCGCTCCTAATCGATTTGTTACATACTGGCTAGCAAGTCAGGCATGCTTAATAAGAATTAAGGTTACACAACATGACACCAATTAAAAAACAGAGATAGTGAAATACCCAAGAGAACAACTACAGTGTCACAAGTCACGCCAAACAAGCAAAACTAACTTATTCGAATGGGAATTTCAACTTACACTAACTAAGTTCACACACGTCCTAAATCCGTTCTAGATACTACTTGATGGCTGAACACAATCCACCATTTATATGGCGTCTCTTGGAGAAGCTTAAATTTGGGAATTAGGGTTTTGTCAAGCTTAGCAACTAAGATTGCAGGATGAGAAGATACAAGCTTGATAATATGGGTATCATCAAAACCATGTTGCTTTAAGAAAGCAACAACAGAATTAGCATTATTACAGAATTTGAAGATGCTTACATTAGAGCGAATCTTGGTTGAAATGGATAGAGCTTGTTGATGAGAGAAACCCAGATTATTTGCTTGATAATTTGCTAATCTAAAAAAATGATGGTTGGGGCCTTAAATTATGGGAAGGTAGACAAAGCAAGCTCTTGACTATTTTATGCTCCACAAACACCAAGAGCTATGGACACCATATTAAAAGTAATTGCTACACAACCTGGTTTCATGGACCGTTTTTACTTAGAAAAAAAGGTAATTAAATAGAGGACACAGAAAAGCTACGGCATAGTAAGCTATGAAATGTTCTTACATAGAAATGAAAGTTGAGAGAAGTATGAAGTTTATTGTTGGGTCGAAGGGAGAATAAGTTGTGCACCTTTACCAGGGCTAGCATTATGCAAGTTGGAACCCACAGGCACTAATGTAAACAATAGTTTCAGGAATTGATGACTGCACTCCCTTGGGACAGCATATTCAAACTACAACCGGTGTGCTTGGCATAAACTTCATGAACTTCCTTAAACGGTAACACAAACCTCGTGAAGAAGCAAGGTTCAAACAATGAAATGGCAGTATAGAAAGAAGCTTTCTTGTTCAATAAACCCTTGTTCAAAATGAGTATTATCTTATGTCTAGGCACTAATCTTTTCTCCAGGACTGAGAATGAATAAGCTACACCAAAGTAAGCAAATCAACGTAGAAGGCGAACTATGAAAGTTTGAAGACAAGTACACAGCATGGACAGCAAGTCGGGAAATTCCTAAAGAACCAGAACTTATAACAGCAACCAGAGGCACTCTGGCTCCCAATATTTCTAGACAATTAACAAACAATGACCATAACAATGTGAAGAGTGCACATCATCGGAAACAAATCATGAGCAATGTAGTTTCAATCATAAGTGAGGCATACAATGTCATTAACCAACTAAAGCAATAAAACACATTCGACAATTTTTTTCAGTGCAGCTTAGAAAAGAGAGAAAAAGTTTGACCAACTTTTGCTACTTTAGTAAACATAACTATAGACCTCGCTATGAGAAGCCTTGGCATCACCTCGGAATGGCGTCAATGTTGGAAGAACCTTTGCTACTTTGATAAAGTTCAAGAAGACCTGGTGCATTCTCCTTAAAAGGTTCAATAAATATCTTCAAGAACTGCTTCTCAGTTTTAACGACGGCAGTATAGAAGTTATAATCTAATAAACCCTTCTCCTTCAAAACCGACAACACCCGATGCCTAGGTGCCATTCGCTTCTCGATGCTATAACCCAACAACGCAGCATGTGTAGCTAAATATTCAGGCTTGTAACCAAGCTCAGTCATCAAAAAACCCAACTTTTTCCTGATATTTTCTTCAGATATTACCAAAGCATTAGGACTTCTCCTCATTAATTCAGAAACATCATATTCAGTCCATCCAAAGCTTCTGAACGCTTGACATTGCGACTGAATACGTTCCTTACTAGAGCAAGCCAACAAATGCAGTCCATACAAAAACATCCCAGAATTCCGAGGAATTCCCAATTCCTCTTCAACCCTATCCAACACCTTTCGGAAAAACTCGGGTTTCCTCAAAAAAGACCCAGATTGTTGAAGAATGCCATTCCGAATAACATGAATATCGACACCATACTCGTTATTCAACAACGCAACATTGGATACAAGATTTTGAAGAGCAGGTGTTGTTGTGAAAGCATTGGATTTTCTAAGAAGCTTGGTTAGATTTTCATCACTACCCAAAACAACCCTAAGATCATGGAAGATATGATTCATATGTTTAATTAGAAATGAAGGATTGGTTGAAATAACAGAAACTAAATTAGACCCAGAAAACCCATAATCTTGGAGAAGCTTAAATTTGGGAATTAGGGTTTTGTCAACCTTAGCAACTAAGATTGCAGGGCGAGAAGATACAAGCTTGATGATATGGGTATCATCGAAACCATGCTGCTTTAAGAAAGCAACAACAGAATTAGCATTATTACAGAATTTGAAGATGCTTACATTAGAGCGAATCTTGGTTGAAATGTATAGAGCTTGTTGATGAGAGAAACCCAGATTATTTACCAAATAATTGGTGTAAGATTGATTTGGGGATTTGATTGATTGATTTGGGGATTTTGTTGAGAAGAGAAGAAGATGTTGGGGATTATAGAGACCTCGAATGCTGCATTTGCAACGGATAATTGCAGTTGCCATCTCTCCCTTCCTTTCAATTCAAGGCTGCAATTGATGTTGGGGATTTGATTTGGGGATTTATCGTCCAAGCAGGGTCGACTAACATGAGACATGAGCTAGGTTGCACGGACACCTCTCTTTTTCAGCCGTACCGTGTCCGACACCGTGTCGGACACCGACACTCCTTGGACACACGTTGAAACGTGTCGGACACCTATAAAGCCGTGTCTAACTTCCAACATTTATTTGGGCACGTGTCCGACGCGTGTCCATGGTATTTGGGCATCATTTTGGGTGAATAATGTTCTTTAGACGAGAAACGAATTCATGAAAGAGATTGATTATAAGATGAGTTTGTATGTGAAATGAAAATGAGCTATAAATAACGGCAAATTTTACCTTCACATATTTAAATTTGACATCAATTACTTTTATAAAAATAAAATTGAACTTTTATAATTAAAAAATATATATTTTATTAAATTTATATAACGTGTCCCGTGTCCTAAATTTCATGGGGTGCCGTGTCACATGTCCGTGTCCGTGTCCGTGTCCGTGTCCGTTTTGGTGCTACCTAGGACATGAGTACATGAGTATGACCCAGTAGGTCTCCTGAGAGACGGTCTCTCACTAAATTTATTGAGAGACCAATTATAAATGAGTACATATACTATCAAAATGGGTACTAATAAAATGGGTACATATACTATAAAATGTAGTACTAATAAAATTGGTTGAAGTTGTTGAGAGACCAATTACAAATTAATGGGAAAATGGTACGAAAAGAAATAAAATGGGTACATATACTATAAAATTGGGTACTAATAAAGGGGTACATATACTATAAAATGGGGTACTTAAAAGTGGTTACAATGTATGATAAAATAGGTACGATTGTTATGAAATTATGTACCAAATGAAATAGACATTTTAAGCCCAATAAATAACAAAAAAGAATACGAAACATACGTAAAGGGGTACGATAAAGTGGTCTCTCAATAACTTAATGAGAGACCGGCTCTCACAAGTTTTTGTGCATTTGAAAATACCTGAATTTGTATACAATTAAAGACTCGTTAGGAGTATCCAAGAAGTACCCTTAACTCGATCTAATCCTAATAAAACAGAACTCGATAGACGTAGAAGGTAGTTAAACTCGAATACATTTGAACCCGATATTAATTGGATTGTATGACTCAATTGAAAAAAAAAAAATTCTCTCATAATGTTTGCAACTAACATGTTCAACAAGAAAAATATCACACTATCTCTCTAGAAAAAGCTCTCCCCTCTCTCTAAAAAAAAGAAAAGCAAACCCTAAATTCTTAGCTTGCTGTCGCCGCCTCCACCAACCTCTGCACTCCCCCCACTTCCTCTCCTACCCGATCGCCGGTGATGGGCCCCTATTATGGCTCGTCTCCGGCGATCCCCCACATCTTCCGTCTCGTCTGACCATTTTGGACCTCACCTTTGTTGCTCTCGGGTCGGATGCTTCTGTGCTTTGGGTCGTTATCGTGGTTGTCGTGTCTTCCGTGGGACTCCTGCCCCTCCGATTCCTTGTTATGTCGCTGTAATCCGTGCATGCACTCAAGGGGCGTTCCCTTTCCCCTTTCCCTGGTAAGTTTCGTGTTTCTGGTGCTTGTGTCGGGGTGATTCTGACGGTCTTTGGTCTTGGTTGCGTCTGTCTGTGGGTCGGTTAGGACCGATTGGGGATCCCCCCCACTCCCCCTCCCCCCAAATCGGTCTGATCCCCTTTGTTTTTTTGTGGTCTCGTTTTCGGGTCAGTTTGAGACCGATTGGTGATCCCCCCTTTTCCCCCACCAATCGGTCTCTTGTCGGTTTTGTTTAGGAGCATAGCTCTTCGGGTCAAGTCGGGACTGCTATTGGGTCCCTTGTTCCGTGTGTCGGAGTCAGTGGTTGTTGCATGTATGGCGGTGGTCCTGGGAGGTTTCGTATGGTGAAGTGGGAGTCCTTTGCTGGTATGAACGGTGGTTGTTTGTCCTGTTGTGACGGTCGCTTTCCGTTTGTCGTGTCGTCGTCCCGTGTTGGATGTGTTGGTGTCTGTACTAGTGAGGTTGGGTGAGGTCTTGGTCTGGGTTCTGTTTTGAGATGTGATTGGGTAGGGTGGAGCTGGGTTTTGGCTGTGTTTTTGGGTTGGGAAGGATATGGTGGTTCTACTACTCTTATGATGGTCTTGGCTTGTTTTTCGTGTCGTCAAATAAGTTTAGCCGCTCCTTCAAGGATTTTTTGGGTGTCCTGTACTCCTGTCTCATTATCCGGGGGATGTTGGCTATCGATGTCCCTTCATGGAGGCTTTGGGTGTCATGTCCCTTCATCCTTGAGGCCACTCTAGGTAGTTTTTATCGGGTTTATGAAGATTGGTGTCTGGTTCGGGTTGGATCCGTCGTTAGACGATGCTTTCAAGCATTTATGGACAGAAGATTGGTCGATGAGGATCCTTTGAAGCGGTTTGTGTTTTTGCTGGGTTTGCTGATCAGTCGTACGTGTGATTGTAGAGGTCGTTTGTCTTGGTGTAGGAGCTCATGCTCCAACGGAGGCAGTCTGTTGGCTGTCATTCTTCATCTCTTTCTACGCTCTTGTGGCGTAAGTGCACCACGCCCTCATCACTCTTCAACTCACACTTATCGGAGGTTTTCAGGAAATGTTAGCTGCTGGCACAACGACGATAAGGAGCCTTGCGTCCACTATTTCGTACTCCACCAACTTGTTTTTTATACTCGACATTGTCTTATGCTAGTGTGTAATAGTTGTATTCATGTTAGATACATTCCTAGGGCTTTGAATAATTTTGCCCGTGGCCTTGCATGTAAGGTCATGGTAAGACTAGGATACCTTTCTTACTGCTGCTGCTAAAAAAAAAAAAAAAAATGTTCAACAAGCAAATATGGAATCAAAATGATGTGTGAAGGAGTAGCAACTAGCAAGGCATATAAGATTTGCCTTGAACAAATGACAAGGAACAACTACAGTAAAGCTCAAATTAAACAACAAAAATAAACATTACCATGCAATTCAAGTAACCAAGGAACTAAACGAGGGAGACTCCCAAAATATCTTCACGAATAATAGCCCGAAGAAGTTCCGGTGGAGCGTCCAGATAATTGACGGAGACAGAAGCATGAACTCCTTGATTTGCTAGCCAATCACTGGGTCTATTTGCTACTCTATACATAACATGTGAATACGAACTAGCCAACCCGTTTCTCGAATTAGCTCCGCATCTATGAAGAGCGTATTTTCGCCTTCCCCTTATCGACACGAGTCAAAAAATTGATCTGTCCATTAGCTAAAATGAGAAGTTGTGAACCCAGCAAAAATACGATTGGTATTGCATTCAAGATTCGAGCTTGATTTCATGATCGAATAAGTTTGAACTCGATAAGCCTTGATGAAAATTTCTACCTCATTCATGATCTCATGATCTCGGGTCTACCATTGCCCTTAGCTAGTGGAAGTAATAGAAGTCCACCACGAACTTGAGCATCTCAAAGAAAGACCACATCAAACCATCTGATATCTTCAAAATTCTTCATCGAATGAAGATTCAGCACCTCGAGTTCAAATGGAAACAAAAATGTTAACTTAGAAGAGTCTATGTACACATTTTACAAATGCAATACAAGTAACTAATTCACTTAAAAGGCTAAGCAACTAATAGTCTAATACAGTTATACAGCTAATTCATTTTGAATTTCGCGTTAAAGCCTTTTGATTTTCGGGAAAAGCGATCAAGAATGTCGACACAATTAGCTTACGATACAAGACTCGCAAAACATCTTAGATATGTCTTGTAGTAGTTGAACACTATCACAGTCTGTAAAATACTGTGACAGAGTAACATTCAGAAATTGTCTTCAAGCCTTTTGAATTTTGATGGCTCAACTTCTTTAACAAAAAATGGTGACACAAGCACACTATTTCCTTCTATGCTCCCTTCCAAAATTGTTGCTCAGCAGTCGGCACACATAAATATTTATCTAATCTACAAGCATCAATTTTAATTTTGTCCTCGGGAGTTTTTTCCCATAACAGATCGATTGATGTATCGTAACATTGCTAGCACCTTCAGATCAACTGGAAACCAAAATGTTAACTAACAACAGTCTACGTACACATTCTACAGTCTCAAAAGACATCTTAGACATATCTTGCAGTAGTTAAACATTATCACTGTCTAAATACCATGGCAAACCGGTTACTGTTATATCAGCAATTGTCTTCAAGCTTTTTGATGGCTGAACTTCTTTAACAGAAATGGTGACACAAGCCCACATTCTCCTTCTATGCCACATGGTGTTTTCACAACATACTTCATTTTCTACTAGTGTGTTTGTTTGTACAAACACTCCAAAAATCTCGGTTTGGTACACTCGGGGAGCTTCTCAGACATACATGTTATCAGCTAGTTATCTATCATGCAGCCCTCCATCTCCGAGAACCCCAATATTTAAGCATGCGAATTTGCTAGTGAACTGACGTTTAACGTTAAGAGCTAGAGCAGCATGCTAATAAATCTACGAGAACCAAGAGAAAGAGTCACCACAAGATTCGAGCTTGAGTTCATGATAGAATAAGTTTGAACTCAATAACCCTTATGTCAGGCACCAATCTTTTCTCCAGGACTGAGAGTGAATAAGCTACACCAAAGTAAGCAAATCATCGTAGAAGGTGAACAATGAAAGTTTGAAGACAAGCACACAGCAATACAGCATGGACAGGAAGTCAGGAAATTCCTAAAGAACCAGAATTGATAACAGCGACCAGAGGCACTCTGGCTCCCAATATGTCTATACAATTAACAAACAATGACGATAACAATGTGAAGAGTGCGCATCATCGGAAACAAATCATGACTCATGAGCAATGTCGTTTCAATCATAAGTGAGGCATACAATGTCGTTAACCAACTAAAGCAATAAAACACATTCGACAATTTTTTTCAGTGCAGCCTAGAAAAGAGAAAAAAAGCTTGACCAACTTTTGCTACTTTAGAAAACATAACTAAAGACCTCGATACGAGAAGGCTTGGCATCACCTCGGAATGTCGTCAATGTTGGAACAACCTTTGCTACTTTGATAAAGTTCAAGAAGACCTGGTGCATCCTCCTTAAAAGGTTCAATAAATACCTTTAAGAACTGCTTCTCAGTTTTAACAACGGCAGAATAGAAGTTATAATCTAACAAACCCTTCTCCTTCAAAACCGACAACACCTGATGCCTAGGTGCCATTCGCTTCTCGATGCTATAACCCAACAACGCACCATGTGTAGCTAAATATTCAGGCTTGTAACCAAGCTCAGTCATAAAAAAGCCCAACTTTTTTCTGATATTTTCTTCAGATATTATCAAAGCATTAGGCTGTCTCCTCATTAATTCAGAAACATCATATTCAGTCCATCCAAAGCTTCTTAACGCTTGACATTGCGACTCAATGCGTTCCTTACTAAAGCAAGCCAGCAAATAGACGCCATAGAAAAACATCCCAGAATTACGAGGAATCCCTAATTCCTCTTCAACCCTAACCAATACATGTCGGAAAAACTGGGGATTCCTCAAATAGGATGGGGGATGCTGAAGAATGCTATTCCGAATAACTTGAATATCAATACCATACTCATTATTCAACAATGCAATATTTGATTTAAGATTTACCAGAGCAGAAGTTCCCACGAATAAACGGGTTCTTCTGAAAAACTTGATTAAATTTTCATTACTGCCCAGAATTGCTTTGAGATCATGGATAATTGTATCCATATTATTCATAACAAATAAAATACTCGATGAAATAACAGCAACTAAATCAGACCCAGAAAAACCATGATCTTGAAGAAGTTGAAATTTGGGAATTAGGGTTTTGTCAACATTAGAAGCTAAGATTGCAGGGTGACAAGATACAAGCTTTTTGAGATGGGCATCATCAAAACCGTGTCGGTTTAAGAAATCAACAACAGAATTAGCATTATTACAGAATTTGGAGTAATCCGCATTCATGGAACGAAGCTTGGTGGAAGTGGATAGAGCTTGTTGATGAGAGAAACCCAGATTATTAACTAAATAATTGTTGTAAGATTGATTTGGGGATTTGGTTGAGTAGAGAAGAAGATGCTGGAAATTACTAACAGAAAAGAGGCATTGAATGTTGAATTTGCAACGGAAAATTGCAGTCGCCATTTGAATCTCTCGCTTTTTCTTTGGATTCAACTCCAAATAAATCAAAATTTGATGATTAATTGATGACCTAAATTAATCTGGGATTCAAATGAATGAAGTGAGTAAGTGACCCCTCAAAAAACCAACTAATCGGGGCTTTTGATGGGCTCCAAAATGGCCCAATCTAAAAACAACACATTTGGTAGTATTTGACTCGTCTTAAGCAAGACTTACTGGTAACACTGCCTTTTTATAAAGGGTGATGCTCATTCATGTATGAGTTTTACTCTTTTAGGATTTTAATTGTTAATTTGCAGGTAGATATTAGGGGAAAAAGTTGATTAATTTTGTGTTAAGGGTGAAGTAATTGATAGAGGATAATTAACGTTTCGTTAATGGCGGTAGTTGAAAACGGTGTCGTTTCGAGTGAACAACACTATAAGGACGCTGCACATTCATCTTACTCCCTTGCCTTGCGCCGACATTTTGGTTACTCCCTGCCTCACGCCGGCGACGGAAACCCTATTTAATTGGAAATTAATGACCTAATTTGATATAATATAATTGATAAACTCAATAATTAGAATTACTACTTGATCGATATGGGAATTAGCATCCATATTTGTGTAATTTGTCGGATTTGATTAATCTTGTGAGGAAGAGAATTAGAGAGAGTGTATTTTTTTCTCTCTAGGCAAAGGACATACGGAGTACTATGGAAACGAAATGAAAAAAAGTCTATAAAATAGTAAAAGTCGTCCATAAAAGAGCAACTACGTTCATAAATCCCAACTGCACCATTTTTGAAAAAAATAAATCTTTGACCAGCAATTACCTTTGCGCGGTTAAGTTTTCTCATTTATAACAATTTTTCTTTTTTCTTTTTATGGTTCCAATATGGAGGACCTTCCCTTTGAGACTTATGCAACAAGATATGGTCTTATTTTCAACAATATACAACATAAACTGTCCTCTGACCATCAAGATTATCTTTCTAAACCATTCACAAGATCTGAAGTTCGTACTGCTGTGTTTCAAATGGGATCTTTGAAGTCTCCAGGGCCGGACGGTATTCCAGCATTATTTTATCAGAAATACTGGTTTCATGTCAAAGATGAAGTTACCAATGCGGTGCTTTCCATGCTCAACTCTGGGTGCATTCTTCCAGATTTTAATAGCACGAATATTGTTTTGATTCCAAAGATTACAAATCCGGAAGTGGTGGAGCAGTATAGACCCATCAGCCTATGCAATGTTATTATGAAAATCGTCACCAAGTGCATCTCAAACCGTCTCAAAAAACTCATGCCTTACCTTGTTGGCGAATATCAAAATGGTTTTATTCCGGGTAGAAGCATAAGTGATAATATCTTACTTTCTCATGGATTGTTTCATTATATTGCTAAGAAGGTGAAAGGAAAAAAAGGATTCTTGGCTTTCAAAGTTGATATGAGCAAGGCCTATGACCGTCTTAATTGGAATTTCTTGAGGCATACGCTGTCTAGTATGCGTTTCCCTGACCGCTTCATTCAGCTCATAATGGCATGTGTTTCCTCGGTTTCTTATCAAGTTATGGTTAATGGGACTAACGGAAAGTCTTTTCCGCCCACTAATGGTATTCGACAAGGAGACCCTCTTTCACCTTATCTATTTGCTTTGTGTACTGAGGTGTTATCTCAACTTTTGCTTGCGGCCCAAGAAAGAGATGCAATTAAAGGGGTTAAGTTAAGTCAACATAGTGCTCCTATTACACATCTATTATTTGCAGACGACTCAATCTTCTTTTCCCAAGCCAAGAATTCTTACTGCAAGACTTTAATGCGCATTATTGATCTTTATTGTGAGGCTTCAGGTCAGCGACTTAATGTGCAAAAATCTGCAATATCTTTCAGTCCTAATTGCACTCTCCATGACACTCAAGCATGCCTTCACACGCTGCGAGTTTCTGTGAATAAAGCAATGAGTTCATATTTGGGTCTGCCTACGGATTTTGGAATGAGCAAAAAACAGATTTTTGCCTTTTTGATTGAGAAAGTACAGAAACGAATATCAAGCTGGAATAATAATTACTTAACACCGGCTGGGAGGCTCACATTGATTAACTCAGTTCTCTCTTCACTTTCCATTTACTCTCTATCGGCCTTTAAAATGCCGGTAAGTGTGAATTCAAAGATTAAATCTCTGATTTCACAGTTTTGGTGGAAGGGACCTGGTAATGGGTGTGGACTTCACTGGTGTAGTAATTTATTTCTCAGTGCTCCAAAATCAAGTGGTGGTTTGGGCATCCGAAGGATGAATTGTCTAAATCAATCTCTTCTTGGCAAAATTGGCTGGCGTATTCTCCGAAACCCTAATAGCCTCATCGGTCATTCTCTAGGGCCTAAATATGGTATATCAATAGATAATGTCTTCTCGGATCGTCCACGTAGTGGATCATTTTCCTGGGGTTGTAGAGGTGTTATGTGGGGTATGGAGTTGCTTCGGCCTCATTTGGCATGGCAGGTGGGATTTCCTTCCTTTTTGGATGTATGGCGAGATAATTGGGTTAATGGGCGATCTCTTGCTGATATTCTCCATGTTAACGAAGATGAGCTACGCAATAAACCTGTGCTACAAGTCTGCCAACTTCAAACGGAGATCGGTTTTTGGGATGTCAATCTCATTCGATCTTTTTGTGGGGAGGCTGCAGTGCCCTTTATTATGTCTATAGAGATTCCTCCAAAAGATAGTAATGACACTATCTACTGGGTACCATTACCAAATGGGAATTTTTCAGTTAAATCGGGATATGCTATTGCCTTTCTGACGTGTGGCGTTTAAAAGCTAAGCCTTCTGATACTCGACGTCTTGACACTCCATCTATCCTCTTTTGTCGATCAAAGCTATGGAAGTTACCAATCCCTGGTAAATGGCGACTGTTTCTTTGGAAAATTTTAACCAACACTCTTTCTATAGGGAAAGAAGCTATGAAACGTAATTTGGATTGGAACTACTCTTGTAGTTATTGTTCTTCCGATGACCATATTGAGAGTTTGGAACATCTTTTTCGAGATTGTCCCCTAGCTGCTAGAATTTGGTCGGGCTCTCTTCTCGGTATTCGAAGTTCTGCAGGAAACCACATTCCACTGCAACGTTGGATTCTTAATTGATTGACTTTTTTCCTAAACAATGATCAGCCTCTTCGTCCTGTCTCATTCTTTATGAGTACCCTGTGGGCTGTGGCAAATATGGTGTTTACGAAATTCTCTACGGTTTCGTTCTGAAGGGGTTAATTTATGTGTGGTGATGAATACCTTATCTGTGGATGCTCTTTCGAACATTACCATCGGACGCCTTAGGACTTCGGATAATCATCTTGCTCCTGATGGTGACATGACAACTATATCGGAGGCGCGTAAAATTAGAGAGTTCTTTCCTCATATTCTGATTGGAAATCACTCATGCATGTCTGCTGTCCGTCTCAAATGTGATGCTGCTTGGAAGACAAACCTCAAAGCAGTAGGGGGATGGTTATTTCAATTTCCTGATAATGATGTAGTCTTGTATGGCCAAGCCTCCTTTTGGGCCACCTCTCCATTACAAGCAGAGGCTTTTGCTCTCAAGGCCGCCATTTTGGACGCTATCGACAAAGGCTTCACGCACCTCCAAGTTCAGTCTGATTGCTTAAACTTGGTTTATCAGGTTGCAGGTTTACAAGATTGGCAGCAGGATGCAAAATTGTGCTGCAACTTATTTCTAGCTATTTACCTTGCTTTCATTGTATTACCATTAGTTTTTGTCCTCGAACTCTTAATCGGATTGCTCACTCCATAGCAAAATCTGCTATGGTATGAGTACTCTGCTACACTCTGACAAAAAAAAA
>JAGPOY010001210.1:13259-28433 GCA_018983105.1 Silene uniflora
GGGGTTTTTACAGATTTGTTGTGTGATGTTTGTATTGTTATCATATTCTAGTTGTTTTTCAGATTTGTTCTTTATAGCTTGACTAAACAATGGCTTTTACATATTCTCAGTATGAATTTGTTCTTTGATCTGGGATTTAAGGGAACTAACCTTTGAATACCTGCATATTTCTTGTGGTTAACCCGATCATTTGAACTTTCTATCATTTTCTTTCATTTTGCAGAACATAATGTCATTGACGACGACCTTGGTTTTTGTTTGGCTGTCCTAGAAAGGTTACCGTCCTAAACTTCATTCCCTAGATGCCTAGTTTTTGTTCTATATGCTTTCTTTACTGTCTAATAATGTTACTAGTGTAGATCCCGCGCAAATGCGCGACTTTTTAGCTAATAATAATGTTCAAAGACGTTAAATATTATAGCTTCGTGACATGTTTAGGCCGGTATAAGAGAGATTATTTGATAGTTTTCACACCAAATAAGATTGACGTTTTAACTGGCCTAATTATATACTTCATCATGAAAAATAATATTATTATATGATTAAATTTATCAAATGAATAACCTCAAGTATTGACTTAATTATACAATAAAATTAAAGAATTGCAAAAGGAGATAGTCAACTTATATTATCTTTGTATTAAAAGATAGGAAAATAAAATTGTTGCGCAGAGTATTTTGTCTCATATCATACATATTATTAACGCAATCCCACATGAATATTAATGCAATCCCAAATGTATATAAAAACTAATCAAAGAAAATTAAGTTAAGTTGTGATTTTTTTTCCAATGAATTTGTTTTTTTGTCACGAACCTTAATAGTAAGTATATGTCAAGTTACTCTTTGCAGTAATACTCCGTACGTAATTATTGCATTACTGAAAAACTTAGCAACTTATATATTTTGTAAATTAATACCAAATTTATTTTATTTTATGAAGAAATTATAACTATGAATTTAATTAAAATATTAGAATTTAATTATAATAATATATTCATTGAAAAGATAATAAGGTAATTAAAGCAAGTTTTAGTTATTACCTTATTTAGCTAAGATGCTTTATGGTGGGAAAACTAAGAGAATTTTTATTCTCTTAGTAGTAGGGGGATTTGATGATGTTTGTTGCTCTTTTCTTATCTACACTATGTTAATCTATATCTTTTCTCTACACAACCATTTTCTTCTTGTTTGTAATATTATTTTGACAATAAGGGATTCATATGTTGCACATGTTGCGATGTGTTAATGGGATGAGTAATCAGGTTTGTCATGTTGCCAGATTTACCGAGAAGTTGGGTATTATGTTATAGAAGTTTAGATTCTCCTTATCGTGGAATTATGTGTTGGCGGACTTCTATTGCGCTGTTTTACGGAAGCACAGAAAAAGGTTCTATTTGATCTTGTGTATCTTTATTTTTAGTGTCTCTCACTTGAATATATTCTCCTTTTACATAATATTTGTTGATCATCGTGACTTCTGCTGTTTTCATGATTCAAGATTTGAAGTTGTGTAGCTGAATCATACATATATAGCATGAGGTGACGAAGTGTTAGTGAATTGCTTCTTACCTAGTTGTCTCCCTGAATTTGTTATTTGTTGTTGAGGCTCCTCGTGGTTTTATGTTTATAAACTTCATTATTATGTACTGTTTGTATCAAACTTGGGTCGATTTATGAATATACACTTCACTATCCTATTCCATTTTCTTGCGGCAGCTGTGTGGTACTTTTCTTCGTACTATTCTATGTATTGTTATTTGTGGGTGTATAGGTTATGAATGTCTTGGTTAAGTCATAAATTGATAACCTTGAAACAGTGCAAGTATTTTTGCCGTCTCCCAAACAGAATATATATTTTAGATATCCAAACTGCTAAATAACGTCTATTCTATAATGAAGGTTGGCGATATAGAAGTTGATAATGGGGCCTCTGCCGTTCAAAATTCACGAGGTACTCTTCGGTATCTCTTTAAACGCACTCTTTTAAAATTAAGGATCTTAAGACCATACATTTGACAATTTGAAACGTTCTCTTATCCAAATCTTCATAGAGTGTTGTTTATTTCACCACCTATTAAGCTCGGTAGCTTGTTGTTTGAGACTAGGTTCGTTTAGGGGTGGTAGCAGATCAAGTTAAGAGAGGGGAGCTCCTTTGACTTTGTAATCTTCACACCAGGTACGATTTGTGTTGCTGAGATAGTAAAATGTCTGCTTAATTTTGTGTGTTATGCATGTTTTCTTCTTGGCTGCATTCTGCCTTGCATTATAAAATCACTAGTGTTACAAAATTACATCTATGTGAATTTTGAGACCATATGCAACTATCAGTCAGAGCTCTGAAATGACTTTCCCTCATAAACCTTCAGTTTCGCATGTTTTTTGATTTTATTTGGTCTGTTTGCAGTGTCGGAATGAAATTGTTACATATGCCTTGAACTGGAGACTTGGAGAAGAGGGAGATTGCTTTGGAGGTGAAGCTCAGCAATAGTGAGACATTGTTTTCCTAAATGTTACCCATATTCAAGGTTTTTATTCTACTTGGACATGTCAATAAAGGTTAACTGGCAAATTCTTCAATTGTTTATTGTAAAAAGATTAATGAACAAATAGGAGATTTACTTAATCCAACCTAGTGAAACCTGCCTTCAGGTACTCTCTTTTAGTATTGGCCATCACATTTATCGTTTCTGTTCCGGATTCAAGACGATGTGAATAAATGAATAATGATTTTTACATTGAGAATTTGACTGGTGTTGACATAATCTAAATTCTGATCAAGGTACTTGTCAATGAAAGATATCGCTACTTTAATATTGACATCCATTTAATTATGATGTTGTGCTGTTTGTGAACAATGCTAGCTATTTTTATGTTGTTGTGCTGTTTTTGCCCACAACCACCACTTAGCCTTAGAGCATGTGTATGCGAGTTTTAGATGTAGTCTAGTTAACTAAGTTTTCTAATGGCATTGCTGACTAAAAGTTACGGAGTATTCTTTATAGATGGACAACCCCTGCTTGAGGGTTAAAATAACATCAATAAACACTATACATACATGCGATCACAGTTCAAACTTTGCATAACTGCTAGTGAAATTCATGCATTCGAGTAAAATGTAAGATGCCTGCTATGTACTGAATAAGACTTATCTTATAGCATCACAATCTGTTGTTTCTCGTGCTCTTATTGTCTCTACTATTGCAGTGAGTTATGTATGTGACGGTTTAACATGTGACAACAACCCATAGATTATTACAGTAGTGGATAATGTGCTCTCCTCACCACTCTTTCACTTGTACTTCATTTGATCCCCTTTCTCATTTCTCTTTACCCTTTCCCATATAACCCCATCCCTAACCCTGACTCATTTCCCCC
Organism: Silene uniflora; assembly: GCA_018983105.1. NCBI lineage: Eukaryota > Viridiplantae > Streptophyta > Magnoliopsida > Caryophyllales > Caryophyllaceae > Silene > Silene uniflora. The sequence goes on from JAGPOY010001210.1 coordinate 16,637, forward strand.
TTACTTCTCGCAATAATTATTGCCTTAGTCTTAGTATATTTGTTTTTAATTAGATAATCTCATTTCATCTGCAACAGCTGTATATGGATATAATTTTTGTCTTTCAACTTTAATACTCCGTATATGATAGTAGGTCAATGGCGCGTCTTATGGTTTTTATCTGTTTTGTGGAGTATTATTTTTAGCTTGCTTTTGCATGACTATTGGTTGACGAGGTTTCATTCTTATATTATGATAACAAGATACATTCTTATATTTTTCAACTTGCTGCTAGAAAAGTGGTCATTGCTGGTGGTAGTGTTGCTTTGTCGTCGAGGTTGCTTGAGGTTGCTGTCGGCAGTGACCCAGTAAGATGAGATTGCTGGTGGTAGTGTTGCTTTGTCGTCGAGGTTGATGTCGGCTTTGTCGTCGAGGTTGCTTGAGGTTGCTGTTCAGTAGTGAATTTGTAGTTTTAGCCAACACTTGTTTGTACTGTAATTGATTTATGGATTTTAGAGTACTTTCTTTTTATATCAAGGAAGATTGTAATGTGAATTTGTATTTTAGAACATTTATTGTTACAAAACAGTTTTTTTTTTTTTAATTTAAAAAAACAACTATTTGAGGCGTTTTTTCAAATAAACGCCTCAAATAGATGATTTTTTTTTTAAAAATGTGCTATTTGCTGTGTTTTTAAGAAAAAACGCCTCAAATGAGATTTAATTTGCGGCGTTTAAAAAACGCCTCAAATAGAATTCATATTTGCTGCCCCCGCATTTGTGGCTATTGATAAAACGCCTCAAATGAAGCATTTTTTGACGCCTCAATTCATGTTTTTCCTACTAGTGTTTACATGGCTTAAGACCATGTATTGATAGATAAGGGGCTTGGGTAATTTACGTTTGAACATGATTTGAAGACCGATTTTAATATATCGTAATGTTTATAATTTATTAATAATGAATCATAATTGAAATAGGTATAAATAATTAATATCGAATAATTTATTATTTGTTTAGGTGACGGTTATTATTATTTGTGTGGAAATCGGTTGCTTTGGATTGCTTAAGCTTATATTGGATTGCTACAAGTAGGGTGATCCTAATCAGCTTAACGTGTTATTGTATTTATCGTAATATGTTGATGTATTGGTTGATTATGTTTTATTGGTTGGTTTATTTTTTTTTCATTTGAATATACTTCGTATTTGATTGTGATTGATAATGGGTGAATCGGGTTGTGATTGATAATGGGTGAATCGGGTTGTGATTGATAATGGGTGAATCGGGTTGTGATTTTAATGGGTGTATCGGATGATTATTTAATGGGTGTATCGGATGTGATTTAATGGGTGTATCGGATGTGATTTAATGGGTGTATCGGATGTGATTCTAATGGGTGTTTCAAATGCGATGGTTGATGGGAGTTTCGGGTTGTGACTTATAAAGGGAATTGTTCATTATACTTGGTTGGCTTAATTATTATTATTATTGTTGTTGTATGCTGTTGTTGACTATCATACTCAGCTCATGTTGACCGTGTATTCGTTAAACACCTGTGATGAACCATTAATGGGGAGCAGAGTAACTTTTCAGGTACTTGAGACAGTTTAGTTGGGAGCTTGGGATGCGTGAGGATGGACCGTGGCTTAGGCGTCTTAGCTAACTTATTTAGTTTATCACATTTAATTTTATAAGTTTTATTTACGCTGCGAGTTTGTAACTTATTCTTTTCACTTTTCGTTTGAACGGTTTTGTAAAGCAGTTATTCATTTAAAGGTTATTAAAGTACTTTGGATTTTTATGTCTTTGTATTCACTGCCTCGGGAAACCGAGATGGTAACAGTCTCATTTATCTATGAATGCCTAGTAAAGGCTCTTGAATAAATGGGGGTGTTACAAAGTGGTATCAGAGCAAAACGATCCTCTGGCCTAAACCAATGAACCCAATGAACGTAGGATGTGTCTAAATAAAATGAACCCCCGGCTAGAAACTGTTAGGAGCCCTCAGTGCGGTTAAGAAGGCGCCCTTAATACGTGCTCTTTGGCCTTCTCAGCTTTGAACCGGGTATCTCGAGAGAAAATTTGAGAGCATGGAGTAGTTAGAAAGGAGAAACCTTGGATTTAACCGAGTTTGATGTATGCCTTGAGATATATGTATATACTAACCTTGTTGCAGGGCAAGATTACGGTAAGTATTTTGTATGAAAGATGGCTTGGCCATGTGATACTTGTGATGGGAATGTAATATTGTTTATTTGACAAAGTGAGAATTTGATAAAGAGGGAAATGTTGAATTGTTGATCATGAGCATGAAGAGATTGTGACTTATTGTTGACTATTTGGTTGGATGTTTATGATATGTTGGTGATAGTATCATGTCTAGAGATATGCGGTGCATGTTTCTCGAAGCCATGCTAGTATAATATTGTTACAGTAATGAGAAGCACTATCGACTTGCATGTTTTCTATTTATAGTAACTGCGATTTGGATGTAAGGAGTAGGTTGTGATGTGAGGGATGCTACGGCATAGATGTTATAGTATATACGGAGAGTGTGAGATTCAAGTTAGGAGGGGTTAATATGGGTAATATGCTTATAAGAGCTTGTGACTTGGTAAAAAGGGTGACCTAGCTTAGCTAGTGTTGAAACTTGTTTTGTCTTATTTTTATTCCTACTTGATCTGGCTGCCATTTATTCTTTGTTGACCGTCTATGGACGAAATTTTTACAGGTGTGATAAGGGTAAAAAGCCGTCACACCCTTCTCAAAGTTTAACCTAAATAAGTAGTATTTAGGGTCGAATCCACAAGGATGGCTAGATTTCTATTTAGTTTGTCGTGAGAATTAGTTTAGCCTAATCAATAAGAGGTGATAGAGTCGATAACTAGATGTAACTAGAGCGAAATGAAATAAAGCGAAACGTAAACAATTGATTAAAGTCTAGGGCAATCGGGTTCGCTTTAGGTGAGGGAGACTCTAAAAAGGGAGAAAAGCATGTTATGGGGGATTAATTAACCTAATTAGGCACTAATGTCTTAGTTAGCCTAAAATAAGCACTAAGCTTTCGCATTAGGTCAAAATAAATCATAAACATATAAACAAGCACCCCCCTTTCATTGTCAATCAAGGGGGGTGTCAAGCAAATTCAGAAAGGCATGAACTTTCGTTCACACATTCCATCAAACATCTTAAGAGCATGAATGTGTAGGTCAACAAATCACCCAATACATAAATAAACTACTCTCTAGTCTTCATCTACCCTCACCCAAGATCCCCTTAAACCCTAGGGGTCATTACTCACACATATTCAAACAATTCAAACAAGCAAATATAGGAAAGACAATCAAACAAATGCTAAACATGGTTGCTAATAAATGAGAAATTATAAAATAAACAAGAAGAAATGTAAACAATTGAAATTTGAACTAAAAAGGAGAGAACTTTATACCAACAACTATAAATTGAGTCTTGGATTGATAAAATGGAAGATTAGTCTTCACCAAATCTTCAAAATACAACCCAATATCAAATGTAAACAATTGATGTTCTCTAATACAAAGCCTAATTATGGAATGATTAATGTTTAATTAAGGAAAGATTAACACTTGCTTGAAAATTAAATTGCATAAAAGTAGAGAATTCTTAGATCTAGGGTTATGTGTAAAATGGTGCTAGAAGAGGGTATTTATATGTGGGAACAAAATTAGGTTGGAAATGAGTTACAAAAGTCAAATTCGAGTAAGGGGTCTCCCAGCCGGCCCACCGGCTACCGGTGGCTGATCGGCTGGGAGCTCTCTGGAAGTTCCAATGCAAATTTCTCATTTGAGGGGGTGTTGGGACGGGGGCCGGCTGCCGGTACCCCAACCGGCTGGGAGCCCCCTGTAACTTGGCTTCCAAAAATCAATTCTTTACATTTGAACTTCGCATGAGGAGGTCTCCTAGCCGGCTGCCGGTGCCTGACCGGCTGGGAGCTCTCTGTATCATTTCTTTAAAATTTTCTTCCAATCCTTAGGAGGACACCCAGCCGGCTGCCGGCCTTGGACCCGGCTGGGAGACCCTTTTGCTCCTTGTCTCCTCTTCCCTTCAAGCTCTTCTTCAAGCACCGATTCTCTTGCTCCGATTTCTCCGTTCCGGCCTCAATCCCTACAAGACAAGGCAAACATCATAGGATAGGGAATCGGGTACAAAATGCAAGTAAAAGGTACGCAAAGGCATGCGAAATAAGGTAAAAATGCATAGAAGAGCAAGAGTAATCGTAACAAAATATAGACCCATCAAAATACCCCACACTAGAGTTTTACTCGTCCCCGAGTAAATGGTGAGCAAAACATGGAGTCTCTAACAGGCATCCCTCCTAGTCAATATATACTAATAATATCCGAATTGGGTTTAGCTACACCCGTAGCCCTTTCAACTCACAATTTGGCACCCATGAGGTAGGGTGCCTTATTGCAAGGCAGGTAAGGTCTTGCTACAAAACTTTTGATGCACCCAATACATTTAAGCATATGGCAACAAGTAAGATGCATCACAAAAAGATCGACCGCTTTTCACATCTAAGCGGATGTTTTTCAAGGTTCAAAATTGAAAGGTCTAGGTTGGGAGATACCCCTCAAGTCCCAACAAAATGCCGACTCCCTAGCATGGCTCAAGCGACCCCAAGCGATCACAAAATGCCAAATAAACGCACTCTAAGGCGGGGAAAAAGGGGGCAAGGCTCGTCCTATAAGAATGACTCGGCACACACAAGATTCAACCAAGAGAGACCCATGACTAAGGGGACCAAAGGCCAACGACACCCTCGCGTTTTCACTCATCACACATTTAAAGAACGGGTGTTATGTATTCAAAAAGTGGCTAAAATACTCTCCTACTCCTACTCGTGATGCGTGCCCGCAATCTAACATGTGAAGCCGTCCTACGACCAAGCAAGTTGCAAGAAATGGAACAATGCACATAATATGAAACAAGGGTTGTATCGGGGTTAGGGAGAAGGACGAAACGGGATTGTTGCAAGTAACGTTTGGTTATTTGAGGTTCAAGTCAAGAATAGCCAACACTAACCGCTTTACCGACTCCTTATTACAACACATGAGACACGTTTATACCGTAACATAGAGTTGATTACTCAAGACTACGCAAAAATTGTATAAACCCAATTGGAAAAATTTAGACCCCATACACAATCCTTTCATTTGTGGCCCATTATTAGAACTCAATGAGTAACGTCTACACCCTAACAAAGAATTTGTTATCCAAACTCATGCAAAAAATGTGTAAAACCGATTCACTTGGAAAAACATCATAGGACCCTTTTATTTAGCAACGACTTTGTCTACCCCGTAAATGACGAATAGGGGGTGTTGCTTGCTCTTTTCTTTTCATTTTTTCAAAACATTTTTTATTTTCTTCTTTTTGTTTCTTTTTCATTTCTTTTTTCAAAACTCTTTATTGCACTCAAAATGCCAAATAGACCCGTGTTTCGACCCAAAGGACTCATGTGAACCCATGACACCTCCTAGCACACTACTACAATATGACTCATTTTTTATCAAGGAAGGTCATTTATGGGATGTAGCTTGTATCGTGGGTATGCCAAATGAAATAGGCTAAGGCTCAAAGGGGGTGAATCAAAAAGGAAACATATGCAAAGGTCAAAACAAGGCTTAATTAGGCAATGTGAGGTTCAAGTTTACTTGTACATATTCGTTTCATAATATGTGCACAAAAATAAAACAACTCACGGTCAAAGGACGGAATGACATGCTAACCAAGTGACACGGGGTGCGAGCCAAATGGAGGGAGAAGGCATGGTCGAGACGTAACTCATCATTGGGGTATCATGTTCCCTTCCTAGACCACATTTTCAAAACATTTATGTACAAACTCGATGCAAACATAATTGAAACACAAACAAGTATGTGCAATGACAAAATGCATGCGGAAATTTAATCAACATGAATTTAAACGTGCAACAAATTTGACTAAGCCTAGCAACATATCAACACCAACAATTCAAAGTTCCCAAAGGGAACATCCAAGGCACAAAATCCCATCCTCCTCCATATTATACAACGATCTAAAAAGAGAAAGAACGGAAAAGGAGAAAGGGATAGGAACGTCTATACCGAGCGGTCTTCTAGTCTCCTTTTTGCCTTAGATAGTCAATGCACCTATGCCACTTTGTTAGCCAAACACAAATATATATAATGCAATCTTTTATGTACAAGTAAGTATGGTATGTAAGTAATTGAGTGTAACTAGTGGAGATCTCGTGCTACAGCACGGTATTTTTGAGATAAATTTGTCAATAGGCGTTTATTTAAAGTAAAGCTACTTTTAATTTAATGTTATAATATAATAAATAAAAAATATCATAAATATAATTGTGGTGGTATTGTTATAGGATTGTGTTGATTATATATACTAATATTATCATATAAAATGTGAATGGAAGATAATTTAAGATATTGAACTTGCCATTATTTCAGTTATTTGATATAATTCGACTGAATAATTTGAGGCAAAGTATTATTTGTTTCCTTGTATAGAATATATAATGTAAGGATTTATAATATGAGAAAAGTTGGAGATTTATTTCCTCCTTTAACGTTTAATTTGTTTCCCTGTATAGGATATTTGATGAATAGGGTTTATAATTTGAGAAAAATGAGAAATTGTTTCCTGCTTTAACTATTCAGTCAAAGATTGCATACATTTAGGAAAATCAAATTTCGTCTTATTGCATTTAATATTCAGTCAATTGCAATATTCAGTCAATTGCATACTTTTAGACAAAGCTAATTTTCGGCAGGCCCTTTAATTCTTCACAGCCCAACTTTTGGCAAGCCCATCAAAGGGGATTGTAAAGTTGAGCGGGAAAACTACTAAGAGATTGTTATTCTCTTAGTAGTAGGGGGATTAATAAATCAAGTATGTATAGTTAGTCGGAGTATGGTTAGTGGTGAAGTATAGTTAGTAAGTAAATATAGTTAGCATGGTTAATAAGTAAGTATGCGTGTATAACTAGTGATGTAAATATGTATAATTAGCAAAAATATAGATAGTAAGTATGTAAAATTAGTGAGTAAAGTTAGTAAAAATATACATGAAATGGATATTTCCCACCCCACACTAGAATTTTGCATTCTCCTCAATGGAAAAAAGTGTAGGAGGGAATGGATTAAAAAAGAACTTGTTTTCGTATTTTTAAATATTTTGAAAAGAAATAACATATTTTTGTGTATTTTTAAAATATTTGAAAATAAGAAAACATATTTTTGGGTTTTTTTTTATATTTGAAAATAAAAGACATGTTTTTGGAATTTTAATAATGGAATTTCCACCCCAGACTTATTTATTTACATAATTTCAAGGGAAATGAATGTGTGGTGGAAATTCTAAACTTAAGAACATGTTTTTCGTATTTTTGTCGATTTTTCAGATTTTTTTTTTGTGTGTTTTAAAATAGGATGCAATGCATGATTTCTAGCTAAATGCAAGAATTGAATAACAATGCAAATTACACTATATGAATTCAATCCTATATGTGACATATATTACAAGGAATTGAATCTAATACAACTATATGTAATGCAACTACATGGCACACCTACACTACATATTTTACATCTACCTAAATGCATACAAAAAAATGAAATATGAATGAGAGAATTTGGATTAAGGGATCATACTCGGTTTGGATTTGAATAAGGAGCAAGGCAAGCCTGTTAGAAATCATATTTTATGTCATACTCATATCACATATGAGAATTTAAATTTATACTCATAAATTCGGATCTTATGCATGCAAATTAAATAAACATAAGATTAAGGAAATCGATTTTCTCACCATCACTAATGGACCGATTTTGGGCACAAGTAAGGTCTCCTACCTTCACTTGTTATTGAGCAATAACATTATGGATGATCCTCCTTACCCACGATCTAAAGTAAGATCGTCTCCTAAAGGTTCGTATCAAGGAACCGATCTTAATCTTGATCTATTTTTGTTACTAGAAAAATAAGACCAAGTTTACCTTAATATTATTACTAATATATTACTACTACACTAGTAATAATATGGTAGTATTAGTAATGAGATGATTTTTACTTCTCTAGAGAATTTTAGAGAGAAAAGATCTAATCTTTTAAAATGGCAAAAAAGTATGTTCATTTTAGAAAAATGAAACAACTTAAAGACTATGGGAGAGGGAGGGGAGGCCGGGTGGTCTAGGGTAGAGAACCCAATGGGTTGCTCTATTTTCTATCAATTGTTCTTATTGAGAAAAACCAAAGGACCACTCAAGACATACACATTAGCATGCTTGTCCCCTATTAAAAGACAATCAATAAATCCCTCACAAATACCGAGTCACACGGTTCCCGTACCGTAACGTTTGTTTATCGTAAAACGTGATGATACGAGGAAATTTTAATCTTTTAAAATTTATCGTGTAAAATAAATTCCGTATCGTAACGTAATTTATATTACACGTTTCCCACTTTTGACACGGACTTTAAATATTATAATTCACAACGTCTTGTGATCATACGGTGCCATTTCATATAATCGTAATTGTCTCCCAGACAATTACATCATCAATAATTTAAGAGTTTAATTAATTCGTATCGACATACAATTAATTAATATATCAATTAAGATCGAATTCCCTTAAGATATGACCTTAAAGGGATCAACTGATCAACACCATCATATGACAGTAATGTCAAACTCTAGACAGCCAATCATTACCGATAAATGTTGACCAGTTGACAAGGGGTAACTTTCCCAATTTGTATTCTTAATATGAGATTTGAAATATGTAATTAAATTACTGTGATCGCATTATTGTCGAGGACACATCCTCCAACAAAACCATCCATTCGGCTTCCTAAGAATCGTAATCAATGGGGTCCTCCATGTCATTGCCATCACCATCATCATCATCCTCATTTTGCGCCCCAAACTCGGCTTCCCGGACATAGTCATCCGGGTTCATAGACGTGCCCCCCGCTTCCATGCCAACACCGCCACCCGAGCCCGAAGCTCCCACATCACCCATGCTACCAAAGCCCGTAGGTGCCTCACCGTACCATCTAGTGTTGTGTCCCTCTCCATGAGGTGCCGGAGAGGGGAAGGTCGGATTACTAAAATAGTCCGCCCGTAGGTTGAGGTCCCCGTCGACAAAGGTATTATCTTTTGTCACATAGCCCCTATTTGGGGCTAGATAGTATGAAGGATGGAGCCCGCTTGGGTGTTTGTATCCCCGTCTCATAAAGTCCTCATAGACGGGGAATTGACCAACCGATTGGTCATAATAAATTTGATCCAACTTCCGGTTTATATCTTGCCTTTCGTTGGAAGCGGTCTTTGCCTCCAACCTCATATCCGCCATAAATTGGACAAGTTCTTGCGGAATGGGAAATTGTGGGAAGGCTTGGTTTGAAGAACCCTCCCCTTGTTGATAGGAAGGGCCCCCAAAGAAGGAAGGGGTGGGCATTGTGTACCGTAAGGATGGTTGAGCGGTCACATTTCGTTCCCGAGCATATCTCAAATTCGGGTTTTTTGTTTGGGGGTGGTAGTGTCGATTTCCCCCTCTTCAAGCTCTAGGAGGTAATGTGGTTGGTTGGGCACTACCCGCATTTTTTGTGCATTTGGGAGGGCGATTGAGTTTTTGTCTACTCCATTGACCCGTATTTGCCAATAGTCGACCCCGTCATTCGGGTTAGTTAATATCCAATTGAGTGTATGTTGGATATATTGTTTGTTGGGCATTGTGATCCCCGGTATGTAGTTTATTCCCTCTAAACCTATCCTCCGATTGAGGCGCTTGATAATGTGTGTTACCACCCCACCCATAACAATAGGGGTCTTGTGCCCTGGAGAGTTGCTCAATTCATGAAGATGGAGCGCAAAATGGTGAGCAATGCAAATTTTGAAGCTAGTCGGGTTCGAATAAAGGTAGGAGCCAAGAATTTCGAGCTCCTCCCTTTGGAAATTGTGGGCCTCGTCCCTAGCAAAGACGGTCCAACCCATGAACCGGTGCCAAATCCTAATAGGGGCATTATGAACCGTGTTTGTCGCCCTTTTGACGGTCTAAATATCATCCAAACCCGAAATTGCCCTCCAAACCATACCCGGGTCAAATGTGTCAGGTGCCTTGTGTGAAGGGGTCGCATCTAGATTAAAAAGGTTGGCAAAATCTAGTAGGGTGAGGGAGTAATGCTAGTTCAATAACCGGAAATGCAAAAGGGCGACTTTCCCGGACTGTTTAGGCTTATTAATTCGGAGGGAACTCAAAAATTCCCAAATAAGGCGAGGATAAGTTTTTTCGCACATATCATACATTGCCTTCATCCCCATCCGATCCCATCAAACAATTCAAGGGTTACCTTGTCTAACCCTAAATCCCGCATTGAATTTCTATCGATAAATCTAGTGGGGCGAAGGGGACGTTGTTTGAACAACATGAACTTACCCTTCATAGTTACGGTGGCAAATTGAAGACCCGGAAAATCCGGATCGGGAGCCGTATCCGTCGCCGCCGCCGCCACCAAATTAGCTTGCTCAAGAGCCAAATCCCCCTTTCTTGCTCTCTTCTTGGGTGCCATTATTGTAGGATGGTAGGATGGATTGATTTGTGGGTGATTGGTTGAAGTTTGATGAGATTTGGGTAAGATTTGAGGAAAAATTAGGCTTAGAGAGAGATTGGTTTGACGAAATAATGAGAAATTTTGGGTGTTTTTTTTAAGTAAAATAACCCGTCAGCGGCTCCTAGCCGGGTCGGGGACCGGCTTCCGGCCCACCGGCTGGGAGTTAGGGTAATTTTTGATTTTTTCCATAATTGTCCAGAATGCTTCCAGGGAGCTCCCAGCCGGTGGGGGACCGGCGGCCAGTGGGCCGGCTGGGAGACTCCTCAAATCTCAAGTTCGTCATATAAGGGTTCCCAGCCGGTGGGCCGGCTGCCGGCCTGCCGGCTGGGAGACCTTCTTTTCTTAACTTTTCGTCATTTTCTTCAAATAGGGGGTGCCCAGCCGGTGGGCCGGCTGCCGGCTAGGAGACCCCTTTCCTCAAAGTTTCCAAAATTTCCTTGAATTCTTCTAGGGTGGTTCCCAGCCGGTCGGGCACCGGCGGCCGGTGGGCCAGCTGGGAGCCTTGTTCACTTGTTTTCTAAAAAATTAAATTCCAACTTACAGAGACCTCCTAGCCGGTAGGGGTACCAGCGGCCGGTGGGCCGACTGGGAGACTTCCCTTTTTCGTTTTGCCTTCAAAACTTCACCAATTCAAATCCCAATTCCCCGTTAGCCTTGGGATGCGTGTTTTCACCTTTCAAGCCGACTCATCATGTCGGGTAATAGGCAAAACGGCGGTAATGCTCGTTTTCATCACAAATCTCATTTCATTGACCGATTTCTCAAGTGACAATCCCGTCACCAATCCACTTATCCAAGTACAAATCCTAACAAATTCTCTCATGTGCTACCTAAATGCATCCTATATACAATGGTGGTTCTTGAGGAACTCAACCAAACCAAAGTCCTTGATATCTTCACATTTCCTCCTCCTCGGGGAGTGGATCCCCAAGGAAAAGTACCTCGATGGTGCCCATCTTGTCTCCTTGATAATATCGCTTTACCCGTTGACCATTCACCTTAAAATATCCTCCTTCTTCGCTCCAAAGGTCTAAGGCACCACATGGGGACATTCCCATTACTTCGAAAGGTCCCGACCACCTAGAGCGAAGCTTGTCCGGGAAGACCTTTACTCTCAAGTTAAAGAGGAGAACAAGGTCTCCCACACTCACTTCTTTCTT
>JAGPOY010001210.1:28448-39889 GCA_018983105.1 Silene uniflora
TCCATTGCAAAGATGAGTACGTTCTTTATCGCACCCGCTTCCATGACGAAGTCACTATACGCGAGTAACTCGTTAGCTCTAGCCGTGGGGCCTGGGTTTGGCGGGATGGGCTCAGTCAAGTACTTGAGCTTACCGTCAGCGATGGCAGCATTCCGTAATGCCGCCTCCCAGTCCGCGAAGTTTGACCCATCATTCTTCAGTCGAGTAGACTGATTCATGTGGTCCATGAAAGTCTTAAGCCAGGACTCCCGTGCTAGTGTGGCACTTGGCATTGGGACGTCCGTACGACCAGCCATTTTTGTTATTAGCAGTTTTGTTTTGAACGTGTTCTACACTGAAAAAGAAGAAAAACGAAATAAGCAACTCATCGATGTGATTTAAGTCTAATTTAAAACTATTTTAAACGCGTAGACTCATGCATTTATACAATCGATCTCCCTCAAGAATCATATAAATGATCCCAAGACTTAATTTCTGTAAATTGATAAGCCAACCGCTTGGCTAATTCTACCGTTAGAACTCTTGGTCGATAGATTTCCGTAAATCCTATCTTTAGTCCATCATGGTCACGAGAAACTCTTCGGACCATAATGTTGAGATAAAATAAGTCAACAGTTCCTACTTACCCAACGTAGAAGGGGTCATATTATGCGTACCGACGAAGAAGGGATTCATAGGAGTTTGACCTATAAAGACTAGTCTCAATTTTAGTTATAGAGGAAGATCCCATCAACTTGGTTTAATTTTAATTCATTTTAAGTGAACAAATATCTAGCATGCGTGAATGAATAAACTAAGGTGATGGCTTAATAAAAAACGTGTGACATCCGTATGTCAATGAAAACTAACGTCGACCTATATGAGTCAATTTTCATGCTTTTAGTAGGTGGTTTGGTTTTAGGCGGAATATGATGCATGAACTACCGAGCGATGAAAGCATAAAGAAATGAAAAACGTAAATAAAAATCCTAGTGTGGCCTATCCTACCAAAATGAACATAATACAACTTAGGAATCCATCCTTGGACCCGAGAAGCTTGTCTTGATGTTCCATCTTGGTCCATGTAGCGGGAGTGAGCCATCCGATCTCCATCTTTGGTCTTCTCAAAATTACAATTTAAATTACAAAATATAAACCTATTTACATTCTAATTTAAAAAAAAACGTAATTACAAGGAAAATACCAAAACGGAGATATGAGATCTCAAAATTATAACCAAGACCATGTTTCCATCACTACGAAAACACAATCTCCTAAGGCCACACTGAGTTACAACTGTTTGTAAAAATACGTAAAAATCCATTCAAGCATTCATTCAATGATATAAAAAATATGCATCAACTAAAACAAATTCATTCGAGACATAATTCTGTAATTATGTTAATAAATTTATCCAAACCACCTTTAACGATCAAAATTATGTGATAATACTGTTATTACTCACAATAATTTTAATCAATTATAATCCATTATTTTAAACCGCTTTAAAATAATTTATATCTTGCGTATGTGAACCGTTTCACAAGAAAGCTAATACACATTATCCGTATAATGTATATTATTATTGGCCAAAGAGAAAATTTTAAACAAAAAAAAAACTGTTTTATTTTTTATTTTCAAACGCAGCCAATAGGAAACAATATCCTCGATCGTCGATCGAGTGAATTGCCAAACAGAAAGTGCTCGATCGACTGATCTCTTGGTCGATCGAGTACTTTTATTAGCAGAACCGTTCGATCGAGTACGGGGATTACTCGATCGAACATCAGGGTTTAAGAAAACGCTCGATCGAGCACTGCGAGCCCTCGATCGAACAACAGAACAGTAAAACCGCCGATCGAGTAGTAAATTCGCTCGATCGAGAGCAAAAACAATCTGAAAATCAAAAACCCCGTTTTATTGTATAAACAACAAATTTTTCATGTTAATTTCGATCTAATCCGTATTAAATCAAAACAACAACAACAAATCATTATCATATTGTTATATTAACCGATTAAAACAACAATATGAATAAACAAAATCGAAAAACAGATCGAAAAAGACAAAAGGGCCATTCGGCCGAATGCATTGCCGAGGGCAAATTTTTGTTTTTTTTTGTTTCACAAATTTTCGATTCGAAACTTGTTTATGAAAATCACATAGAAAAATTTCGTGGCCTTTGCTCTGATACCACTTGTGGGGAATATCCGTATATTCACCCTTTAAATTTTAGGATTATAACGAAAGTTTAATATGTGTAATACGCGTCATAAACGAAAAACATGAAACAGAAAACTAGATTGAGAAAAACAACCTTTGGTCCTCGCAAATTGGCTTAAGAACAGATATCAACGTAGATATCCTCCTAATCGTTGCACCCAAGATAGTATGAGACTATGCCCCTTCTGCTAGAAAGTATTCTCTGATTGCCTTGCAATATTGAGAGAATATGTGAGAGTTTTTCGATGTGAGATCTGAGAGAGAGTTGAGAGAAATCTGTTTCTCAAAACCCTAGTTTGTTTGTAAAATGAATTAGGGTTCAAGACAAGTGAGGAGAGCTCTCCTCTCTTGTTCTATTTCGGCCGGACCAATGGGGAGAGTGGGCTTTTCACTCTCTCCTCATTCTAGTGTATTGCTCGGCCCAAATTGCTAAAACGTATACTAACGGGTTTTATTATAAATCGTCAATTACGATGTCAGATATTAATATGTCTACTCGCAACATTTTGCAGTCGATATATTAATAATGGTCTGACAACAATTAAAATGACAATATTGTATAATAAGCTTAAATATAACCGTTTATATTAATTTACGAATTAACAGGTTAATCCGTCTAAGCTCCCATTATATACATTAATTAAATATAACCGTTTATATTTAATTTACGAATTAACAGTTTAATCCGTCTTAGCCAATATTATTTAATCTGTATTAAATAATCATCTCATCATCACATTGACTAACCTTTTAGTCAATTACTCCGACTAACCGTTTAGTCGTATTAGGCATCAACATGACTGTATTTTCATATAGTCACATCTCTCAAACGTATCCTATAGGTGTGACTTTTAGGGACCAGTTGATCACCGCCATCTGTATGACAATAACGTCAAACTTATCTAGCAAGCCAACCGTTATCGATAAACGTTAATCAACTGATAAGAATACAAAGTATACCCTGTGAACCTCTTAGAGATTTATTACGTTATCACACTAACTGTGGAGGACACCAGCTCCAACAGTGAGCCCCTATGGTTTTTCAACACTTTCAAAAGCTTCTCTTCTTGGAGCTCACTAAGCTTTGAGTTGATTATAATGGGGTAAGTCTCCCCCTCAACAAGGAAAGCATACTTTAGTGAGGGGGGAAGGGGGTTTAGTTGTACCTTCGGAGGGGTTAGGCCCTCGACCATTTGGAGAAGATCGCCATCTACCTCATGATCTTCTTCCATTACTTCTTCATGAAGTGATACTTGAAAAGCCTCTTCCCTTTGTTCCTCTTCTCTAGCCAATTCTTTCACAACCTTTTCTTCAATCTCTTCTATCATGCAAATCCGAGCTACCTTTGTGCTTTTCACAATCTTAGGGAAGTTAAATTCAACAATGTCGCCTAATATCCTAAAGGTTAGCCGCCCATCTCTAGCATCAATCACGACTCCTCCGATAGCCAAAAAGGGCCTACCAAGGATGATGGGGGTGTGGCTATCCTCCGGGATATCAAGGACAACAAAGTCGGCGGGGATCAAATACTTTCCTATCTTCACGGGTACATCCTCAAACATCCCCAAAGGGCGTTTGACGGATCTATCCGCGAATTGAAGAGTCATACAAGTAGGAACAAGATCTTGGATCCCAACTTTCCTCGCAACATTCAAAGGTAATACGCTCACACTTGCTCCCAAATCACACAAGGCTCTAGTAATAGGAACATCACCAACTAGACAAGGGATGGAAAAGCTCCCCGGGTCCTCACATTTCTTTGACATTTTGTTTAGAAGTACGGCACTACATGCCTCTTCCATAGCCATGATTTGTGGTTCACCCAAGGTTCTTTTCCCTGCTATAATGTCCTTTAAAAACTTGGCATATGTTGGCATGTTCATTATCACTTCGGTAAAAGATAAGGTGATTTCAAGTCCTTCAATGATTTTGCAAAAGTTAGCAAACTTGAGGTTCTCGTTACCCTTTATTAGAGCTCTAGTGGGATATGGGATGGTAGTCAAAATTTGAGGGTTAGAAGGTACCTCTTGAGTGGGCTTTTTGCTTGGTACCTTTGGTGTAGGTTCCAAGACCGCTTTTCCATGTGCATCAACCTCTTCTTCCTCATAAGGGAGCTCTTCCACAAACCCATCAACATCTTCATCCATTTGCTTTGTCCCGCTTGAAGTTGCTTCACTTGTGATATTCCTTTCCCTTGCTTCCCTTATCCTAGCATCTTCACCCATTTCCCGATCTTTGTAGGGGTCCTCAAGCTCAACCCCGCTCCTCAAGACTACCGCATGGGCTTGGTGATTTGCCGCGGCATCCTTGGAGCTTCGCCCTTGACCGAGGAGCCCTCCCGGTGGTCTTTGTGGATTTAATAAGGCAAGGGGAGCCATTCGAGCTTCCATTTCTCTCATTTCCTTTTGATGAGTAACCCTTTGGTTAGCCAACTCTTGTTGATTTGATACCCTTATGTTATTCATATCTTGAGTGTGTTCTATTTGCATGCTTTTCAAGACCTTCAAGATTTCATTTTGAGAGTTGTCACCCACGGGCTCTTGGAAGGGTTGGTTGGCTATGGAAAGTGGGAACCCATAGTCATACCGGTTGTTGTTCCCTTGGTTGTTGTTCTTTTGATTCCCTTGGTTGTTTTGGTTTGAACCTTGGCCTTGTTGGAAGCCTTGGTTGTTTGAGTTGGAACCTTGGCTTTATTGGAAGCCTTGGTTCACTTGGTTGTTTTGCATAAACCCTTGCTCATAAATGCCTTGTTGGAACCCTTGATTTGCTTGGTTACTTTGATCCCCTTGGTAGAAACCTTGGTTACCCCCGAGTTTTGATTGTTACCCCATTGGTTTTGATTCCCAAAGTTGTTCCGTTTTTGTTGCATGGTACCCCTCGGTTGTGAGAATCCGGGTGGGTTCATGCCTTGTTGGATTTGGTGTGGGTTTTGCACATTGTTGCTCTTGTAACTCAAAAGGGGGCTATTTCTCATTCCCGCTTGATAATAGTTGGAGTTTGGGTTATAGGCATTTTGATTGTTGAAGGAGGGCCTTGGAGGCCTCATGTTGTTGTTGTTATAGCTTTGAAAAGTATTAACATCTTGAACATTGTCATCGTACCCCACATTGTAAACATTGTTTGCACACACCTTATGTGTGTGCCCCATTCCTCCATATGCCTCACAAGGCAAAGATTGAACAACCTCCTCCATAGCCGGCCCATATGAAGAGCTAGCTTGGTGGACTTGTTTCCGGTTCATAGCTTCAAGTTGATTTTTCAAGACATTAAGTTTTTCATTGGTCTCCGCATTAGAGTACGGTGTATTCTCCGGAGGATATCGACTATTCCTTCTTAGAATGTTTCCCCTTGACCCATAATTAGATTCCGAGTCAACCATCTTCTTAATCAATTCCGACCCTTCCTCATTTCCAAGGTGATCAAAGCCCCCTCTCGCGGAGGCGTTCACCATTTCTTTGGTACGTGGAAGAAGGGTTTGAAAGAAAGTTTGGGTTATAGACCATGCCGGAATTCCATGATGGGGGCACCGGGCTATCAAGTCTTGATATCCATCCCATGCCTCTCCCAAAGATTCTCCTTCCTCTTGTTGAAAGGTATGGATTTCGGTCTGGAGCATGTCCGTTTTGGAAGATGGGTAGTACTTAGCAAGGAAGGCTTTTGCAATTCCGTACCATGTAGTAAAGGTATCCGGTGGGTGAATGTTTAACCACCGGTCCGCTTTATCTTTAAGTGAAAAGGGAAAGAGCATCATCCTTAGAGTGTCCTCGGGTACCCCACTCCTCTTCATTAAGCCAACTTTACTCTTGAATTTGCGAAGATGAGAATGGGCATCCTCGTTGATATCACCCCCGAATTGATCTCTCTCAACTAACCCGATTTGGGTGGGATGGATTTCAAAGTTGTTTGGGGCAATGGTGCCAAAGTTTATGGGGTTTCAAGTATCATTATGGTTAGGCCGATTGTGGTCTCTCAAAGCCGCCATATTGTGGTTGTTTGGAGGTGGAGTGTTTGGTGGTGTGTTAGGTAGTAGTAGGTTATAGAACGGGTTTTCTTCCCTTGGATCAATTGTGTCAGTTGTTTGTTTTTGAGTAATGGTCTCAAGGTGCGTTTGGGTGATTGTTGTTGCTTGGTTTGTAGTTGTGGTTTGGGAGGTTACACAAATTCTTCTCAAAGTCCTATGCTGTAAGGTTCTAAAGAGCCTTTCCGGGTCGGAGTTGTAGAACAAACCGTTGTCGTTACCTCTAGGCATACAACTTAAATAAACCGTTAGACTCCTAGTGCTTTTTGAGGCACTAGGGATTAGCAAGAACAAACACTCTTCAAGAAACAAGCAACTACTCAAATTGAATTGAACTAACAACAAATGACAAGTAACACTAAGACTAATCCTAAAACTCTTAACTACTAAATATAACCTAACGCCATCCCCGGCAACGGCGCCATTTGATAAGGGTAAAAAGCCGTCACACCCTTCTCAAATTTTAACCTAAATAAGTAGTATTTAGGGTCGAATCCACAAGGATGGCTATATTTCTATTTAGTTTGTCTTGAGTATTAGTTTAGCCTAATCAATAAGAGGTGGTAGAATCTATAACTAATTGCAAGCTAGAGGGAAATGAAATAAAGCGAAACGTAAACAAATGATTAAAATCTAAGGCAATCGGGTTCACTTTAGGTGAGGGAGACTCTAAGAAGGGAGAAAAGCATGTTATGGGGGATTAATTGACCTAA
Organism: Silene uniflora; assembly: GCA_018983105.1. Classification (NCBI taxonomy): domain Eukaryota; kingdom Viridiplantae; phylum Streptophyta; class Magnoliopsida; order Caryophyllales; family Caryophyllaceae; genus Silene; species Silene uniflora. The sequence goes on from JAGPOY010001210.1 coordinate 35,382, forward strand.
CAAGGAACTAATGTCTTAGTTAGCCTAAATTGAGCACTAAGCTTTCGCATTAGGTCACAATAAAATCACAAACATATAAACAAGCATCCCCCTTTCATTGTCAATCAAGGGGGATGTCAAGCAAATTGAACAAAGGCATGAACTTTCGTTCACACATTTCATCAAACATCTTAAGAGCATGAAAGTGAAGATCAACCAAGCACCCCAAACATGAATTAGCCACTCCCTAGTCTTCATCTACCCTCATCCAAGTTCCCCCTAAACCCTAGGGGTCACTACTCACACATGTTCAAACAATTTAAACAAGCAAATATAAGAAAGACAATCAAACAATTGCTAAACATGGTTGCTAAATGAGAAATTGCTAAATAAACAAGGAGAAATGTAAACAAATGAAATTTGAACTAAAAAGGAGAGAACTTTATACCAACAACAATAAATTGAGTTTTGGATTGATAAAATGGAAGATTAATCTTCACCAAATCTTCAAAATACAACCCAATATCAAATGTAAACAATTGATATTCTCTAATACAAAGCCTAATTATGGAATGATTAATGTTTAATTAAGGAAAGATTAACACTTGCTTGAAAATTAAATTGCATAAAAGTAGAGAATTCTTAGATCTAGGGTTATGTGTCTAAATAATGTTAGGAGAGGGTATTTATAAGTAGCCACAAGATTAGGTTTGAAAGGGGTTACAAAAGACCAAATGCGTGTAAAGGGGCTCCCAGCCGGCCAACCGGCTGCCGGTGGCCGATCGGCTGGGAGCTCTCTGGAAGTTCAGGTGTGGATTTTGAAGTAGAGGGGCGCTGGGACGGGGGGCCGGCTGCCGGTCCCCTACCGGCTGGGAGGCCCCTGTAATAATTCTTCCAAAAATCCACACTTAGCATCAATTCTTCACACTTGGGGTTCTCCCAGCCGGCTGGCCGGCTGCCGGTGCTCTCTGTAATAATTCTTCCAGAAATCTTCCTTCAACCCTTGGGAGGACTCCCAGCCGGTAGGCCGGCTGTCGGCCTTGGACCCGGCTGGGAACCTCTTTGCTCCTCTTCTTCTCTTCTTTTCATGCCTTGCTTCAAAATTGGTTTCCTTGCTCCGATTCTTCCATTTCGGCCTCAATTCCTACAAGGCGAGGCAAATGTCATGGTATAGGGAATCGGGGTACAAAATGCAATGGAAATACATGTAAAGGTGCGTAAACTAAGGTCAAAACTAGGGCTGAGCAAAAAATCCGATTATCCGAACTGATCCGATATCTGATCCGGATCTGATCCGAAAAAGTGGATATCCGATCCGAAAAGTAGTTTGGATTGGATATCCGATCCGAAACTTTCGGATACGGATCAAATATCGGATAGTAGTTTAAAATTTTTGGATATCCGATATCCGATAATGTATTAGATTTATGACTACATATAATTTAGTACCACTAGATTTTGTTCTAATCCAATGTCCAAAAAGAAATTTGTCGGGACGTAGAAGTAAGTAAAATTCAGAGCTAAATTATAGTAAAAAGTTTACATTAAAAATAGATTTCTAAGATAAAGAAAAATACGGAGAAAGTAATAGTCTTTAAATCAGATCGGATAACGGATATTTGGATATCCGATCCGAAATTTTCGTATACTAAAAATCGGATATTCGAAGGTTTCGGATCAGATATTGGATAATGAAAATTGTGAGTTTCGGATATGGATATCCGATCCGAAATCGGTTTTGGATCGGATATCCGATTCATACTCTGCCCTAGTCAAAACGCATAGAAGAGCAAGAGAAATTATGACAAAACGGCGACATATCATATGTGTTTGGGCCAAAAAGTGTTTTTAAGTCCAAAAACACTTTAAAAAGCTAGACCAAATACTAAATTAGGAGAACACTCAGAAACGATTCTTATTCCATAAAAAAATCTATGTTAATTTTGTCCACGAGTATTGCAAGTTAGTTACCTAAAATCCTCCATCGCCTTCTTGTCCACGATTTCTGGTAATTGAAACAAAACTCGTTGATCCCCCAATAAGAGCATGGGCGATAAAGAAACGATACCGCTGCCGCCTTCTGAATCGTTCCAACAGCCAATTCCGGAGCCACACGTGCCTCCCAAAATCAACTCTTCCACTCCTGTCCCTAAGTTTGATCCCAGTCGCAGTAATTCTTCCGTCTTCTCTTTATCTTTGTTTTTTTTGCTTACTTTATTCAATGTTTCTTCTGATTATTACAAATGATTGATTGATTTAGAATTAGTGTCTTTACCTCATAATTTCGATGTAGTTTAGGGTTTTGGTGATGGATTGTTCGATACGTCTCTGAAGGAGTTCCACAACTGCTGTTCGAATTCGCTCTTTCATTACCCATTTCCTCCATTTGTTACTCCCTCCGTCCCGCTCATTTGTTTGCCTTCGTTTTTGGCACAGAGACCAAGGGAAGAGGAGGGGACCAATTATTAGATGACAAGTGGACCAAATTGAGTGTCATGATCCACTTGCCCATCAAAGGCATTCCTACGATAGAAAGTCGAATGGAATATGCAAACAAATGACGGGATGGAGGGAGTAATTATGTAGATCTTAGGCAGCGCATATGAAGCCCAATCCTATTTCTTGCCCAGCCTCTATTGATGGATATCATCAACAAGTTTTCAATGGGTTCTGAATACTACTTGTAGGCTACAAGCACTATTCTGAACCCCGTTGAAATCTTAATGAACAAATGCCTTAAAATTTCACACTCATTGTACGAATTAGCTGTTCTTTTTTATCAACGCATGTAGTTACGTAAACACACTTACACATGTCAATGACATTTGGCTGTAAAGCTTTTAGAGGAGGTTTAATGTACATATCCATACTTCATGATTCACTAATGAGGTATTTATATTCTCTACACGAATCATAAGCCTATACTTTGCTCAAGATTGGCCCCTAAGGAAGACATCTTTTATCTCTCTTGCTAGCTAAGAGAAGGATGGATGGACGATGGGAGGGCTAACTTGGTCCCCTATATCTTCCGTTTTAGAAAGAAATACGAAATACTTTCTGATTAGTGCGTATAATCATTCAATATTATGTTTTTAAGTTCCTAAATGCAAACTTATAATGTGAGTTTGCCTGAGTATGTCTTTTTGTTACGAAAACAGTGATCATGTCTTGATGACCAGTAACCTGACGGCTTTTGCTGTTCATTTTGTTTTTCTACTTCATATGATGCTTTCTCATCCATGACCTCTTCTATGGATTAACTTCGTCTGTTAGTGCTCGATATCTTTCATGTAATGTGTTTGGTGTTGTCTTCTTGCAGTGGTTGGTATCATCAAAAGAAAGGCCCTGATTAAAGACTTGGCTGCAGTGTATCATGCTGAGTGCCTGGATTACTGTCAAGAACTTCTAAGTTATCAGAGAAAATGGGAGGAGGTAATATATTAGTTATATATATCATCTTTTAACATAATTTCTAGTGATCTTTAACTGCTGTCAAATTAAAATGATGATTCAAATTTGATTAAATTTCCTTTGTGGGTATGTTATACTTGAAATAAACGTTTTGCTTATTAAGGTCTCATTAAAGTAGGAGATTGTTTATTCAAAAACCGAAGTTTATTGCTTGTACATTCTAGACATCTCTATGCCGAAAGGCATGAGAATGTATTAGGAATGTCAATTGGATAGTGGGTGGGGCAAGAAGAAGTCACATACATGGCAAATGCATAATTTTGATTATTTAAATACTAAGCAGAATTCTACAATGCAAATGAGGTTCGACGGTTGTCAATTATATGTTGAATGTTTGTAATGATAGTTGTAAGAGTTTTGTACAAGACATTGTCAATTGAGAGTTTTGGGAAAGATACTTAGTTGCTGTGTAATAATTGCCCTAAAGGAGTTTGTCTCTTGATTGAGAACTGTTAACCTAGAAACATTGTGCACCCTATGGTTCATTTAGAAGGCATTTTCATTTCCTCCTATTTTGCAGTATTATCAAGTAGTTGACTAATTCAGTTTGTGATAAATGCTTAGTTGTCATGCTTTTGGCTCCACGGGAACATATAGTAGCTACATGTATCTTATACTCTCCCTCCATTTCATTTGATTATGTACATTTGATTAAAATATACCTCACATATGTTCCAGAGACGTATAGAAACAAATGGAATGAAGTGAGTAATGATAAAATGAGGTGTTCGTACTTAGGTTTAGAAAAGGAGTTATTCTTCCACATATGTAGTTATGAAGCAGGGTTACCGGATTAGCTCGGATACCCTGCGAATTAAGAATCGTTAAAAGCGAATTCTATCCTGTAGATTACTGAAAATACATGTAAGTATATAACACACAATCTGAAAGAGCCAATTGCGAATCAGTAAGGGCGTATTCATATCAAATGCGGTGACTAGAGCTGGCAAGTCTGACCCGACCCGAGTGACCTGACCCGAACCCGAGCAAACCCGACCCGATTAGACTCGAAAAAATTGCGACCCGAAACCGACCCGACCCGATCCGATGACGACCCG
>JAGPOY010001211.1:0-18397 GCA_018983105.1 Silene uniflora
TGATGTAGCTCAAGCCATTATTATTTTTATGGTGGCGAATGTATATGTACTGTTGTAATTGATTCTCGTTCATGACAAACTCCGTATTATAAATGTAAAGAGCACTGTCAATAAAGCTAATGACATAGAATTTGGCAGAGCATGTGTCAACTATCTTGTGCTGTTACAAAAATCATATTTTGCAGTTCAGGAAAATTTCATTGTGATCGCCACTGCCACTCAAAATTTATAGAAAACCAAACCAAATTAAGATTCGCTACATGCATATGAAACGTAAATGATTAAAATATCTTGGGGGTACCGCGCGCGTGGGGCAACCAACTAGTATTTGAAACGTTGTCGGCTCCCATCATCCTGTGGGGCCATTGATAATTGAACCAGATCGGACCTTCAACTCAATCACACTAACAAAAAAACCCCCAAATTTATCAAACCTAACCCTCTTCCCTCCTAATTTCTTGACCATTTTCTCTAAATCTCTTCAAAATTCTTCTGGGTTTTACCCCAATTTTGATCTTAATTTAACATTTCCCCCAAATTCGAATGATTTTGATTCTGCAATTTCCCTAAATTAATACTCCAAATCAACATGAAAAGAATGAAACTTTGGGTAATTTATATCATATGGTTAATTGGGTTTTTCTTTCTTTCAATTTTCAAATCATCTTTATCCGAAACGTTACCTTCAATTTATTCAACATCTTTAGCTAAAAGAAACCTTGATCTTTCATCTTCTGTTGTTCCTTCCAACAGGTAATGATTTATCCCTTTAATTTTGTTCATTAGTCGCTCCGTTCGAGCTAATTCCATACGTTTGTTCGATATATGTGAGGCGTATTTTAATCAAATGTATGAAATTCGCTTGAAGGGAGGGAGTTTTAGTTAATATGTATACAAATTGATGTTGAATTGTATCCAATTGATCATTTTAAGACTAGTAAATTGTAAAATTAGATAGAGGGTTTGGAATATTTTTGTGGGTTTATGTCGAATTTGTATACTGCCTTTGTCTCGGTCGTTTGTTGTCCTTGCTATTTTAAGAATGAACTCGATGAACAATTTTATTATTCTCACTCAATTTGTTCCACTCGTCATTTAGTAATTGGCTCCTTCCTCAAGGGAGTATCATTTAGAGCGAAATCTTCGCTTTTTGGGTAGTTGATTGCACGAGTGGAATTTAGGGTATGGAATAGGCAGTAGGTGTGAATGTTATTGTGGGATTGTATTTAATTGATCATTTAAGATCAGTTAGTTGTAGAAATTGACAGTGAATGTGAAATATTTGTGGGTTTATGTCCAGTTGTTCAATTTATGGCTACTTCATTGTGCAAGGTGTAGTTGGGTTTGATGCATTTAGTGGGTTTGTGCAACTGATTATTTTCGGGATTCTTTGTTTGAATAGATGATTATCGGCGTGAATGATTTGAATACGAAACCACGTGAATGGGTTGTTTAGGAGCTGTTTAGGGAGTTGATTTTAATTTCAAAGTTGAGCTGTTGTACGTTATTTTCGGGGCCATACATCTGATTTAAAGCCAAAGTGTTAGTAGATTTCTCCGTGTTTATGTTTTTTTTTTTTTTAATTAATGTCACTCTGAAGTAGAGTCCAGCAAACTTAGTTCAGCTGAAACCATTGAAACACTTGCTAATCTAAAAGAATAATTTAAGAAAGGAGCTAACTGAATAGAAATTAAGATTTTGGTGAATAATTGTAACTCCTAGTTTAAAAATGCTCTTTAGGCTTAGTTGACCCTTCACTCCTGAGGAGAAAATATTGATCGATATGAGACGATTTGTAATTTACTGTTCACTACTGATATAATGGTATGAAGTCTTTGAACGAGTTCTGTTTGAATCTGCTATTTGTTTCATTCTTTTTTTTTTTAAAGGACATTCGGGGTAGTCTCCCCAAAGTCCCTGTCTAAATCCAAGTTCAAGGCCAAATTGTAAGTCTCAAAGTACAACTCGGTAGTTTCAACTTTCAATGCATTTAGAAAATGTGACTACAAGTTAATGGTACATTGGGATTTGGAATTGTTTCGATGACAATACTTAATGTGAATTAAGAGCACGAATCTTACCATGTTACGTTGGTGGAGTCAATTATAAATAGCCATGAGATTGTAGCTTTTATTCACCTAAAGTTACATTGACAATTTGTGAGAGACAACTTGTTTCCAGAGAGAACGGGAGTGTCTTCAACATCCATTGAGAGAATATGAGAGAGCTGTAGTTTGTGTGGGAGAGTAACAACCATTGCTGTAGTTCTACTCTAAAACTTTGTAATCTCTTATTAGTGTATCGTTTTGCTGGGGAGGTCTTGGTTTTACCCTTGATTAAGAAAGGATTTCCACGTAAAAATGGTGGTCTCTTCTTAAATTCTCTTACTGTGTTGAGTCACTTGAGTGTTCCTTTCCTATTGTTGGTGTGTGATTCGCTCCCCGAGTTTAGAAGATGCTTCCCCTAGAGGACATGCTTCTTGTGTTCTGATAGCATATCATATTTACAATAGAATTGGGTTGATTCTGTACGTGCACTCTGCCACTCCTAGGTCTTAATAACACTTGTGTGGAAAGCCAATTATATATGGAGTTTATCTATGTTATTTATCGATACGAGTATACGACCGAAAAGGGCCCCTCTTTCTTTCCAATAGTTGTGAAGTAAGAGCCAGTATATTGGATTTGCTTCCTCGTCCATTCGTCTGAGATAGAGAAGGATAAAAAGTAATGAATATTTCAAAATTGTTCGTATTATAGTTATATTGGAATCATCTGGAGGTTTTATGGCCATATGAGAATGATTATTAAGTCGCCACTTTGATGGAATTCGTTATGCAAAAACCAGTTTTAGGTACACGAGTATTGGTATGCAATGAGGGAAAAAGGGAGGCGGGTGGTCATAGTAATTAGGTAGCATCAACATTAATATTTGTTACATTTTCTTTATTCTGTCTGATGGTAGGCATGATACTGTGCTTGTTGCAACATTGGATGGTACTCTATCGTTGGTGGAGGTTGATACGCTGAAGATCTTGTGGTCAATCAAGACAGGCCTTCCTATTTATTCTTCCTATCAAGCTTCCCAAAATCTCGATGCCAATCTGGAAAATGCTTCTGGTCGTGGAGATGATACCTTCATAGATATTGGAGATGACTGGAATTTGTATAAACATGACAGAGGCAAGGGCATCATGGAGGTAAACCGATAAGGAATTGTTTTTCACTTTTTCATGGGAAGCCTTTATTTTTATCGTTTGTGCAAATGGTTGTGCTTTATCTTTTCGCCCTTTACATAATTGCATTTCTTCTAGTTTTCATGCTTTTTTTTGAATATCAACTGTCAAGTGTGAACTGTTATTGATTGCACAAACAAAATGTTTTATTTTGTCATGTTATATACCGTAAAGATGTATGTCCTTTGTACCTTACGAGGCAACTGAATGTGTGCCATATTGACAGGCTGAATAGATTTCGTAGTTATGGACTATTACCTCATGGAGTCTCTGATGTGCTGTCATGTGTATTTCAGAGACTCAAGAGTGCAAAAGACTTGGTTAGGGAAACGAAAGGACTGTCTAAGAATGGAACTATTGTCATAGCTCAAATGGCAACTACAGTGTTTATTGTTGACACCAAGACAGGAACTGTTATTCGTACTGTGAAATTCTCTGATTCTTCTGGCCTGGGTTTTGACGAGGGTGAAAATCCTATCTTAATAAGAGATGAGACTGAAGAGCAGATTTCTATTACAAGAACAGATTATTCCTTTTTGGCCTACTCTAAGTTATCTGGCAAGGTCCTATGGAATGTCTCACTGGCTGAATTTGAAGCTGAATCTCTATGCTTAAATGTGGAGATGTCTACTATGGGTAACTTGCAGGATCATCTTGGCCCCGTCTATAGTACCAAATATGACAAGTCAGCATCTTGTCTAAGACGAACCCTCGTGTACCGAATCCGAGATCGTGGATATTCCGAGTTAATATCTGGGGTGGGATTAATTGGTGAGGTGCCAAGAACACTGCCTGGAGATGGGATGCTGCTGTTACCGGCTCTTGATCATTCATACCTTCCCTCAGCCTTTGGTGAGGAATACGGAGTTGATCATGATTCTCGCGCGTTGCTTGCCTTGCCAACTAAGAGCACTGACTCTGTTAGTCATTCGGAGCTGTTAGCATTACCGCCCTCTGCTCTGGATACTGGAATCAATACACATCCTACATTAAGCGGACCACATTTTTTCTTGTCATTGATCCTATCAGGGCTTCTGCTTTTCATTCCAGTTGGTTATGCTCTCTACCGAAGTGTCTTTGTCCCAAAAAATAAGCTGGGTGAAGAACTGAAGTCGAAAACCACAACACCAAAAAAAAGGAAACCTAAAAAATCTGGAAACGGCAAGAATAACACAATTGCTGAAAATGACAAGGAAAGAATCAGAATTGCAGATGGTGGTCATGACTTTTCGGTTACTCAAGTGATTGATAAGAAGCAAGATTCATTTTATTATGGACAACTTAGCGTACAGGTAAATGGACGCAAAATTGGCAAGTTGTATGTGTCCAATGATGAGATTGCAAAAGGAAGCAATGGGACTGTTGTTCTTGAAGGTACTTATGATGGTCGTCGCGTAGCTGTTAAACGGCTTGTACGGACCCACCATGACGTTGCACTGAAAGAGATTCAGAATCTTATGGCTTCTGATCAGCATTCCAACGTGGTCAGATTTTACGGAGTAGAGCAAGATTCAGACTTTGTTTATCTATCTCTTGAGCGCTGCCTATGTAGCTTGAATGATTTAATATATCTTCTCTCCGAGTCTTCACAAGGTGCACCAGGCGTTGTCAATTCTAGCTCTCTAAGTGGATGCTCTGCACAAGTGGTGGGAGTGTTAGAAAATAATGAAGAGTTCAAATTGTGGAAGAGTAATGGGTATCCTTCACCTCAGCTACTAAAACTGATGAGGTTAGTGAAAATACACAAACCTCTTATGAGACAGTCTAATACGTTAGACCAACCCATTAACCCTATATTGAATGAGGAATATATAAGGATTGAAGTTGCTCTCACATATGAGACCGTTTCATGCTGGCTCTCAGATGGAAATATTGTAGATACATTGCACTATCATTACTTGGTTAGATCATGGATATTTTAACAAACCTTTTGCTGAGGGTTATATCTTCTAAAATAGCATGGATGTTAGGTTAATTTATTGACGATCGTAAATCTATTTGGTCTCTTCCCGTTGTTTCTTTTGCTTTCTTCTAATCGTTTCTTCTCTTATACTTCTCTCATTTCTTCTTCCTTTCTGCCGGATATTTTGCACTTATGCTTCCTTGTAATGGTTCATGTTAAGTGAGCTCAAATTCTTTTGGGACAAGGGCTCTCTTGCTTTTACTTGTGTATTTATATTAATTTAATTGAATATCAGTATACCTAGTGACGATTTGGGAGTCTAATAAATGTAGGGAGGATCTGACAAATCTCCTCAGAACCATCCTATTATCATCAATTCATCAGGCTATTTTCTTAAACTAGATTTTTAAGTTGATCATGAAGACTAACTGGCATTCAACTTGTCTCACTCCGCCATGAAAGTTTCATTTGCTTCAGTATTTGAGTTCAGTGTGCTACATTTTGCAGGGATGTCGTATCTGGAATTGCTCATTTGCATGAACTTGGCTTTATACATCGGGATGTTAAGCCTCAAAATGTCTTGATAATCAAAGATAGATTTTTATCTGCAAAACTTTCAGATATGGGTATCAGCAAACGCCTTGTTGGAGATATGTCTTCCTTAACCCAACATTCTACAGGTGGGGTACTCATCTGACTTAAACCTAGACCTGGAGCGGGGCAGTTTGGAATTTGGATATATTTGCATTTAGGCCGGGTCTGTTCGGGTTAGATATGTTTTTATTCTAGTCGGGGCGGGTCACTCCAGATCGGGTATACTTTAGGTTTGTTATTATTGGGTCATTAGGAGAAAGAATAATTTTGGGACCGTAAAAAGTCGGCTCAGATCAGGTCAATTCGGATTTTGAGACATTTTTAAGTTTGTCTGTTTGGGTAATTCTGGTTGTGTAAGTTTACCAGGTCTACTTTGATGCTATGAGGCAATCCGCAAAGATTATGATCATATTTGTCTTAGCCTTGCTATTCTTTTTGTTACTCATTTAGATTGTATGCCAACTGTTATATTTTTTTTAGGGAAGCCAACTTATAATTATTTAATTACTAAGATCAGAAATTATAAGACAATAAGCTAATACCGTCTTGGTTTTAACATAGGCGCTGGGAGTTCAGGTTGGAGGGCACCTGAGCAAATTCTTCATGGTCGCCAGACACGTGCAGTTGACATATTCAGTCTAGGCTGCGTCCTCTTCTTTTGTATGACTGGTGGTAAACATCCATTTGGTGACATTTTTGAGCGGGATGCCAATATTGTGAAGAACCGATTGGACTTATTCTTAGTGGAACATGTTCCAGAAGCCGTACATCTTATTTTTCACCTACTCGATCCTAATCCAGACTTCAGGTTAGGCCTTGCTCTTATATATTTTTGAGTTTTCATGTTTTGCAACCCGTGTGGCCGTTTACAATGCATTAATTTTCTAGTCAGAAAGTTGGTTTGTATCGACTATTTAGTATTGAAGTGTAAGTATTTTACAAGTACTTTTTAACACCAACATCGATACACATTACCGTAATGCCTTAAAGGTTTCCGCCCGAGGCTGTAAGGGGTCAGATGTACACAATCATATACCCTTTTATTGAAACATCAAGAGGTTGTTCCATATGGCTATGTCGAAAATTCCCTTGAAAATCACTCTAATCAACTCTATTTCATACGGAGTACTACCTTATTCTCAAATTTATTGTTCCTATTCGAGTTTGGTGATCAATCTCATTGATGTGACAATTATTTTTTTAAAATTATGTGCCTAGTAGCCATATAATGTAAAATGTGTTGGATTTAATTTATCAAACAACTATTTCATAGCTGTGAATTTATTTTTTTTTGGAGTAAAAGATCCATTTATTAATAATTATAAGTCGTATGTTATCTACAAAAAACATCAAAATCAACTCAGTACATATTTGTAAAAATCAAACAAAATGAACCTTTTGTAAAACAAAGATCACTATGATAATGACGCTTGTAAATACCCTCTACAAGACCGTTGTTGATACGACCTTATGTGAGGGGGTTATAAATCTGATGTAGTTTTTGAAAATGACGAATCTTGTCTTATGTGACAAACTGTATGCGATAATCCGAATCCATATTATTTATTTTATCCATTGGACCACCATACGAAGAGCCCTAAGAGCGTTGACATCCCCAAACTCAAATGAGGACAATATTAATGGAACATATGGAGTAATTTAAAAAAAGCTGACAATTCATGATCTCCTGATTAAAAAAAGGATAAAATTTTAGAAGAAACTTGTTTGATAGTTTAATTGGTCTGGAATTCAGTTTCCTTTGCAAACCCTGGTCTTAAGTTGTTGATAGCTGAGAACCTGACAGTACATTTGAATTCTTTTTGGGCCACAGGCCTAAAGCTGTGGAGGTGCTTCATCATCCATTATTCTGGAACTCAGAAAAGCGGCTTTCATTTCTACGAGATGCAAGCGATCGAGTAGAATTGGAAGATCGGAAACCTGATTCCGAGCTGCTCAAAGCTCTAGAAGCCACTGCTCCAATAGCTCTAGGAGGAAAGTGGGACGACAAACTTGAACAGTCATTCCTTGATAACATATCCCAGTATAGGCGGTACAAGTATGATAGTGTCCGAGACATGCTTCGGGTTATACGCAACAAGTTGAATCACTATAGAGAGCTCCCGACTGAAATACAGGAAGTGTTGGGGTCAGTTCCCGAGGGTTTTGATAATTACTTCACTGCTCGCTTCCCGAATCTTCTGATTGAAGTTTATATAGTGATATATGAATATTGTTGGGAGGAAGAGTTGCTGGGCAAGTATTTTAGAAGCAGTCTGTTATGATCCAACTTCAACTCCATCTCATCTTGTACAGCAACTTTTTCTCTTTTTTTTGTACAGAAGTCTAATGTTGTGATTGAATGTACTTCTGTGACCTAACTGATCAATAAAGCAGCATGCTTTGTATCATAAACAGGTTGTACATGTCTGCTCAGTTGTAAGATCATATATCAAAATTTCACTTTTTCGGGATATGTTTAGAAGGGCATATGTAGAGAATTTCTATCAAGTAGTAATATTAATCATATATACCGTAAATTTAAGTTCTTCTCAGATATGTTAAACTGTTGGTGGCCTGTTTGTTTGGTACTAAGATCGTACAGTAGAGGAGCTCTATTCCAACACGATGTACCCATGTACTTCAAAACCCCCGACTTACCTTTCTGTTTAACATATAGATGCCAGAAAACCCATAATGGAAATTGTGTCGAAAAAACAGTTGACCCTAGTACCCTACTACTGCTACTAGTCTACTACAACTACTACTAGGAATGTAATCAAAGGAATGATTTCGCTTTTGTCCATCATACTCAAAGATAAGATTGCGGAACACTATATGAATACGCTACATTAGATATGGGACGTACTCTTGTCGTGATAGAATGCACTCGAAATGTCTGTAATTGCAAATGGAAACACCAGTCAATGTCGGCCCAGCAGAGTGCTTTTGACACGTGATTCTAATAATAATAACCGTATATATCAGTGAAAAAACATGCCGATGTCTAATTGCAGACTAGTTAGATGTTTGTAATTGAAGACTATATAGTTGGGATTAATAATGAGAAGAATAATGAATAATCTGCAGTCAGCACCATGTTCATGCATCTAAACATTGATACTCCTGACTAATGCTTTACATGAATCTGAGTATACTTTTTACTGTGACTAAGCAGAAAATAATCCAAAACTGCATTAGCACCATACTATATAGCTAAATAACACTGAACTCTCTATCGCCATCCTTTGATGTCGGAGTTTGCCTACTCGTGGGAGTTATCCCAAATTCTTCATTCTCGATTTCCCGTTTTTGTCTTCTTTTTTTCTTTGACGGGTCTTCTTTTTCATCAATCAGTGATATAAGTGTCCTGATCCTTTTCAGAGATCTACCACCAGCAAGATCAGAGACAGCTTCACTTGTAGAAACATGGCGAAGCTGGCGACAAATACGCGTGAAATATATAGTAAGAGCAACGACACAAGCAAACCCACAAAGCACAAAGAGGCCCAAGAAGCTTGTAAGGTGAAGTTGGCTCGATTCAATCTCGGTGTTATCCTGACTGCAACTGCTAGTTGTCAACCACTTGTCGTGTATTCGCTGAAGATCACCGTTCTCTGATAGCTTTAGAATTGCTGTGGACAAGTCCGGGGCCAGTGGAGAGTCCCGGGGAAAGGCCTGCAATGAACCATTACAGCGACCTATCAGATGTTGCGGATACAGTAATGGAGACGCGTCTTTTAAATAAAATCATCCTAGTATCTTAAAATAAGGCAACTTGCCATTTTCGCGCTCCACTATCTTAAATAACGTCTTATGCTGTTATGTGTATTTAGTGATTCCAACCGAATAAAGGGAGCAGGTGTTAGGACACTTACAAAACCCCAGCCGCTTCTGGTGAACTCGGGACCAACAATCCTAAAATCACACTGGCTTGAGAGAAAGAGCTGCACATAAGGGAGTTCATCAACCAAAGCATCAATAGTACCATTGCGAAGAGCGCTGGCGTATGCTTCTGGTGAATCAAGCTGGACTAGCCTTGATGGGGATATACCAATTTCGTCCGTAAGGTAGTTGTGTGCATATGAGCCAACTTGGTATCCTATTTTTTGATTACCAGTTTTCAGAGATTGAATTCCTTTGACAGGAGATGACAATTGTTGAACGGTAAGAATTGAGGTCAAGCTTGCAGTATAACTTGAGGTGAGAATCAACACCACAAAGAGCCATATGATCATGATCATTCGTCCGAGGCAGCTAACAGTATTTTCCTCTACATTTCGGATATAAAAACAAAATTATATTCAGGAAATAAGCCGTCACTTTAAGTATTAACCAGCTGAGGTAACTTACTATGGGAAAACGTCAACGTTGAAAAACTAAACCTGCAATTAGGTAAAGAAAGATGTATTAGAATAGCAACAGATTTAAAGGGTCTGTCTCCATGAAAGACATCAATCAATATATAACCCCTAAGGATTGCAAAAGAACTAACCAAATGTCATACATAATAAAGCACTGTCTCGTCTGTTTGAGTAACCAAAGAGGAGTACTCGATAAAGTCCATAAAATCAATGAGATTACATTTTAAAACCAATAAGCAACGGGAGAAGTTAGCTAGACTTATTTAACATGTTCCACCAAGCCCCATCTTCTGAAGTCGGACAACAACTACACATTTTTCCCATCAAAAATCGAAGTTTGTCACAATGCTGAAAAGCTTACTTCGGTACAGTTAAGATCCATTACCATCCCTACAAATGAACATACTACGAAAAAATCATCTGATATCGATGCCATGCACTTACCATAGTATGGTTATGAACTGTCTCCTTGGAGAACCTCTGAACTCGTCATTTGTCCTATGCTCCAATATCCACACAACCACTCCAATAGAAATGAAAGAAATAACAATGACGGCCCACATCAGTGGTGAAAACGGTCGGAGAAAAGCCCAGGCTCCCGTATTCGACTTTTTGAATGGTGCCACCACCACAAGACCCGATGAGGCAAATGGCTGTGTGAAATCTACTATTTTGGTCCTACTCGTGACAATAGCAATATCACCAATTGCAGCATCAAAGTTCTACAACAAGCAGAAGATAATACTCAGATTTATGGACAACAAAATACTACCTTTTTTTTCCATTTATATTGTCCCCACTTGACTTTGACGGTAACCTATGCCAACTTTGACCCTTAATTTTCCAAATATACAACAATCACAATATTACATCAATTTTCCAAATATATACATCAGTCCTGGCACAACGCCACAATCTGGAGCAATTGAGGCACTAGGTTAACAATATCTGTATATTTAATGTAAATTTTATCACATATGATTTATCAAAACTATTTTCGTATTTATCGTTTTTCAAAAGTTGCAGCTACTTTCTAGCATGAAAAAACATCAGGAGAGTTGACAATATATTTCAAGTCAAATGGGGGAAATATACATGGAATGGAAGGAGCATATAGCAAAGTTGCAGTGTGAAACAGTGATACTCACACCGGTGGCTATCATATTCACAAGGTCAGTGTAGTTAGGATTTTTACGGCCATTTCCAAAGCCGACAAATTGATAAGGAACAGGGTACGGCAACAAGTTAACAGCAGCTTGAAACACGTCGATGCAAAATCCCATGTATGAATTATTACTTCCCGGCACCCGAGAAACAAACGCCTTAAAACTCACTCGATCAGGAACACCTATCTGCAACTGTTTGCCACTATTTGGGAAAATCCACCCACGAGGATTAGTTGTAGACCCATCTGGCCAGAAAACTGGGTATAACTTTTGATTTTCTACTGACCGGTTAGCTGGTTGACCATACAGTGTCTCAGGTGGCCGGACTGATAACCCAGAGTAATTAGACCAATAGCCTACTGTTCTATACCCGGTTCCAATCACATTGATAATATCATATGCAGGTTGGACTAGAGACCTGTCGGAATCAAAGCTCACAGGTCCTCTCAAGCCTTGGAAATTGCTCTTCATTATATTGCTCATCAAAGCTTGTCCTCCATCAAAAACACGCAAAGTTTCAAGATGAAGCTGGCTCTTATCTAGCAAGCGTATTTTAGGATCAGTAGAGAACGAGACATTCCCTCCTTTATTAAGAAATTCATCAATAGCATGTGCAAGAATCCAAACTGAATCATAAGCATATAATCCATATGCATTCAGGCCCAGGTTACCACCGCTCAGTTTTTTCCACCTAGAGGTGAAATTTCTCTTTTTATCTGAATCTGCCGAGTGGGCACGCAAGACTAGAACTCCTTGTATCGAGTTCATGTAATCAGGAGGTAGGGGAGAATAGGAATCAATAACATTTGAAAGCCAATCAGTAGATATCCAAACATACCCATTGCCCATCATTTGCATATACTTCGCCACATTGAAGATTAAACGGCCGGAATCAGGTGACACATGCAGGACAATAACCCGAGACTCGAGCATTGCGGCCTTAACAAGAACATCCATGACATCACTCCTAGTGATGCCATCTGGTCTAATTGCAGCTTTATAAGAAATTTTACAGCGATTCTCAGCAAGAGCATCATCAAGAGCTGCAACGCCATTTCTTCCATAATCATCGTCATTGTATATTGCAATGACCTGCCTCCAACCATAATACTCGACAATGGCAGAGATGGCGGACATCTGAATGACATCACTGTTTGTGGTTCTCACAAAATAGGGGAACTCTAGCGGAGTTAGAGTTGGGTCAGTAGCTGCAAATGAAAGCAGGGGAATTTGGAGCTCACTTGCAATTATACCAACCATATGGGCGACAACAGAAGACTGGGGGCCAATAATTGCTACCACTTCTTTCTCCATGAATTGCATAGCTGCAACATCAACAATTTTCTAAGAACATGTCAATATATGTTTTTGAGAACATATCAACATGTCATATGGTACTTTCTAACTCATCACACTCCAAACAGGTATATAGTCCGCGGATAAACTGTTCGAATTTTTAACAAAACGAGAGATAAAATACATATATATTTCACTTCCTAATAATAGACATGACACCCATTGCATTTCCGTCCGAAATTTTCATCACCTCTTGTATCATTCCAAAAACAAATACATGAATCAATAATATGAGATTGTAAAACATCATTCAGTTCAATGATGAGAACCAGTAAACTAGAGAGAGGCTCGTTCTATGATGAGAGAATGGGAGGCGGGTGTCTATCATCTTTGGCTACGGCTGGAGGGGTAAATTGTCTGAAGGACACAAAGTAATTTTGGTGGGTCCGGTTTATTTTCCTTCCAACTCATTTTAAGAATCTTAACATTTTGATCAGTTTTATTCCTTACTAAACTGTAAATACAAGTTGGAACTACAGAAAAATACCTTGAATAAAACCTAAAAATCCGCTACAAACTGAATCGCGCATTGTCAGCTTAAGCTTGGTGTCCCGTAGGATACTAGAATCAGCATTGACATCATTAACAGCCTCCTCAATAGCAATCTTGGCAACTTTTCCGATGGTAGAGTTGAACGTGAAAAGCGCCCCAATGGGAACAACAGTAGGTCTTGATGCATTATTAGTAGCTCCGTGCACAACTACACATACTAAGAAAATCAACAGCACAAGAAGCCAAGATGATACTTTCATTTTAACTCTCAAATGTAATGACTTGCTTTCCACCACAAAGAAGCTTCCAGCATCCAAAAAGCAGTAAAATATTGAGACATTTCAATCAAACTTCTGCAAAAATATTAAATTAAACAGCTTAAAGTAACTCAATAAAACAAAACAAACCCGGAATGAGAAACATAAATCCATCAACTATCAACAACAACAGAAATCTAAGATCAACTAAAATGAACCGTCCTAAGTTAAGACGGCACCCACAGGCGACAACAGATTTAAATAAGACCAAAAAAAAGAAGGATTCTGAGACGTCTTAACCTAAGACGGTCTTAAGCAAGACATACTGATCATTGGGATATGGTAAAAGCACATTAACTGCCATATAATAAAATAACCTAGGAAGAAAAAGTCGGGTAGGAAAAATGATTTAGAGTCGACTAACATAAACGGAAAATCATGAACCATCATTGTGAGATATTGAAAGAACCCATTAACTATCATATAATAATATAACCTAAGAAGAAGAAAAATTGGGGAAAAAACAACAATTTGTTGAATGAATGTTTATACATACTGATACTATAGTAAATCTTCCACTGACAAATGAGTAATCAACACCCATGATCATTGATCAATACTTCCACAGATAGACCATGACCCACAGCTTTAATAAATACTAAAATGAAGATGAAACTCAAGATTGCTGTACTTAAAAGTGGAAAAAAGCTGAAAAATAAAATAATCTATCACAAGTAAAGTATAGTTGTACATGAAAAGTGGTTACAGCATCAAATTCAAAGCAGAAAAGACTGTCTAAGCATCTGATCTTTATTATATGCATAAGATTACAGCAAAATACAGACAGATTAATTAATTAAAACACTGTTAACAAGGTAAAGACATCAACTTTACATGTGATATGTGCCACAAAACTAAATTGGCAGCTACAGAAGTTTCCAACAAGCATTACATATGAACTAAGCAGATACACCCTTTGTCCCGATCATTTGTTTACCTTTGATTAAAATACCCGCTAAACAAATGACTAATAAAAACAGAAAATTAAGTAAGACTTACATACCAAAGTGTAGCATAATTAGTATGAAATTTGAGGAACAGACAAAAAAATGGAGAAAGGGAAAGATAATAAGGGGAAAGAGGAAGATGGGTTTGAAAGGGACAGAGGAAAGAGTGGGAAATTGAGGGGGAAAGCAGTCCATATGATATGATATGGAGTTGAATTAGCTGCAAGTGTTGAATTTACAGTGCCAGTCATGTTCAGTTGTTACAGTAATTATCTCGTTTTTCACATGTTTTGTTTGAATGTACACATCAAATATTCATATTCAAGTCAGTATTTCACGACTTGGATGACTTGATTTGGGTCGAGTTAGGTTGCTAGTTGCTACTTTGACCAGGTTCTGTGCCACTGTAAATTTTCTATCCCATTCTGTGTCTTATATCGTGTTCTATTGCTTATTTTGGTGACACTTGTGCACTTTAAATTGTGATGTGTCAACATTTTAAGTTAGTGTGACAGAAAATGGTCATATAAGTGAGACCGGTGACGATCTTAACTCATTTTGTACATGGTTACAGAGGTGTTCACCGTCGACAACAATACATAGGGTAATTAAAGGCGGAATTGGGTCGAGTTAGGTTGCTACTTTGACCATGTTTTGTGCAAGACCACACCGTGGCATTGCTCGGTGTGACGATCTTCTAGTTCGTGGTTACGGGAATGCCCCATTAACATTTTTTTGGTGATCGAAATGAACTTAAACTGAATCACACTATAAAACTCGTCATTTGTTTAGATACAAAATGAGGGCTTTGGGAATGCAAGTGTGAAGAATCGCATTGAGTTTAGGATGGAACCTCCCTTGAGTTGTTAAGAGGTATGTCTCTCCTCCATGCGGGTGCGGCCCAGGTCCGTTGCATGATTTAACATGGTGTTAGAGCCCACGGTTATTATCCTGGGTATGATGAATTAACTGGGTCATTTGTGCCAGCTGGAGCCGGGGCTTTGTGTACCTCTTATTGTCAATTGGTTTCAGGATGGAACCTCCATTGTGTTGTTAAGTGATACATATCTCTTCCATTCGGGTGCGGCACAGACCTATTTGCATAATTTAACAGAAAGAGATATAATAAAGAAAAGAGAAATAAAAGGGAGATTTTTCTCCAAGTCTGGAATAATAATGACAATTTGATTGAAATATAAAATTGACAAGAAATAAGCACAATGCAACTTCTTGTATTTGCCTTACTAATGCTTCGACAAATTCAACTTGTGTATTGCCGCACTAGAGCTTCGACTGTTAGAATTAATCCGAATAGAGACCATAACTTCATACTAAATTACTCGGTAAATACTAGATGCGGAAGCGTACCTGATTACATGACGAATAGTTGGGATGAACCGTCTGAAGGAACGATCTTGAGGATTAGGTCTTCTAGTAGACACACATACCGACATGATCTCTCTACTAATGGGATGCGGGGAGATTAGGTTATTGTGTGCTACTAGGGACCATAACCCAGGTGACTCATATATAGTCTCCTTAATCTAATGCGCCCATCATGCATTAGTAACCTAATGGGTATCTACACAATTAAGATATCCGACCCATACTTTATAAGACGTAGTTAATATGCCCGTATTATATTATCCGGATGGATCACTGTATTGGGCTAAACTTAACGATAGCTAACAAATACAATAGATATAATAGTGTGTTCACATAAATAGTATTGGACCCAATATATTCTTACAATCTCCCACTTGGGTCAAATACAGTTAGTGTGTGACACCTGGAAAATTGTATTTATCTTATAACCTTACGCGCTCAATAGTGCTATCAACATTCCAACCGTCTTATGCAATTTGGTCCATCAATCATACCAACATAGGATCAAAGCGGCCTTTGCTACAGTTTGTCGTAGCAGGACCCTCAATGGTCACATATGTCAATATAACCAACGACATGAATCGAGTATAGGAGTGCAGCATGAAAATAGCATCCGAATGTGATCCCTATATGCATATTTTCAACTGGTCCACCTTAGTGAGATCAACCAAATTAAAACAGAGTGAAACCGTAAACCGAAAACTTTATTTCTGCAGAACTTAATAACCGTAAACTTTAATGTGTCTAACATGACAAACTCTTACTTAATCTGAATTTCCTTAAAACTGAAACACCCATTTGAGTAATTAACTCAAGAAAGACCGTGGGTGGTAATTCTTTAGTAAGCGGATCCGCAAAATGGAGTTTGTACCAACATGTATAATTGACACCTTTTCACTCTGAAATGTTTCCAAAAATACATCACTTGTATTTGATTAGAATCTGTAATAACTGTCATGTCACATTTGTCATAAATAACTTGAGTGGTCTTTCAA
The DNA here is from genome assembly GCA_018983105.1 of Silene uniflora. Classification (NCBI taxonomy): domain Eukaryota; kingdom Viridiplantae; phylum Streptophyta; class Magnoliopsida; order Caryophyllales; family Caryophyllaceae; genus Silene; species Silene uniflora. The sequence goes on from JAGPOY010001211.1 coordinate 16,753, forward strand.
TACCTTACCTCAGTACCAAATTTGCAGCCACATGACAAATGTTCATAACCAACTAGGAGTCGAAATACCAAATGATCTCAACCTGAATCGATCTCCTATAAATAATGTTTTGTTCCAAATATAAATGACCAACAATATATTTGGCTGCCCTTAGTGGATCCAAGATCCTAATCCGTATTGTCTTAATATCTGTCCAACAAACTTTAGAATGTACGCAATATCTGAACGCATACAAACTAAATATATACCATAATACTTAAACACATTAAATATTTCCTTAGACACATGAATTTAAGCATTTATGAATTTTTCTGAAAATTTTCTTTTAGGGCATTTGAGACTAATTCGTCTCCTTTACTAAAAGGGTATTAACTTGAAATAGGATGACAACAACTGAATCTTGTATATGTACAATCATCTACTACATTCATGTAATTCAAATAGGATGACAACATGGCAGATTTTTAATCTTTATGACGGAAAACCTTACTTGAGCTTTATTGGATTAATTACTTTAATTTGCATAACATCTACTTTGAATTTATTGAATCAAAGTTTTAATTGCTGCACTGAATAGTTTCATCAATATCACAACTGAGAAACATATCTTTAACATTCATCCAATGTAACTAAAAACCGAATATGCCAAAATATCCTTATAGTCATTATCGTCAAAATGAAAATTATTGTTACATTACCTTTCTATCCCTTCTTGGTAACAAATAAATATTTGAAACCAATTTATTTCTTAACTGTAGGTAATGGAACAAAACCCAAATATCATCGTCTATTAAATGACTTATTTTCTTATTACCTTATGACATTAGTCCACTTATATGCGTTAAGACCTTCAATGGTTTGGTAAAAGGTGATTAGATCACCCCCTCTCATTCCATTATCTAACTCTTATAGATTGCAACTTCTTAGTCCTACATTACATTGTTATCCAATTTTATCCATATAGGAACAACGTAATTAATGTAGTTGCATTTATCCTTATGAAACTTATGAAGTGGATCTTTTACTGAATTGGTTATTGAGATATTTGAGTTTGTGCTACCGAATTGATCTTATGATCCTGTATAGGGAGATTTAAAACAATATCAATTACCTTTTCTCCCACTCAAACCCAATATCATCAATAAACCCCTTAATTTCCGTCTTAAATAACTTGATCGTGGGATCATTACTTTATTACCCTTTAAACTTTAAGTATAACTATATAATCCAACAAATAGTCATTCACTATCTTTAAGTCCAATTATTAACCTTATGGCTTTTAAGCCTCAATTTTAATTAGTTGGACATACCAAATGTGTACATTATTTACACTATGATTAAATAGTCAATGCTATTGTTAGAACTTTATCAAAATTAGCTGCAATCTTAAGAACTTATTACTAGAGTAATATAGAAAAAAGTATGAGTAATCACACTCCTTGCTTACTAGGCCTTAGGATCTTGTTTGCATACATACTACACCATCCATATCAAGAATCCTCATATGGTGTAATATTAAATACAAGATCAAACTCCTCTAGAAATTCTCAAAACCAACCTTGACGTTATTATCCTGAATAGTCATTTTGCCAAAGTATTTAAACTTATGATCAAAGATGACATAAATATGAATCCTTTACCGAGT
>JAGPOY010001212.1:11843-30239 GCA_018983105.1 Silene uniflora
GGATGTTCTAACCTGGAGGATGAGCAGATCTGGGACAAGAAACCGTTTAAACATCATAAATGCTACGATTAATTCGTGTCTTTATCATATTTGGAAACAGAGAAATGAGAGCCGACATGAATTTACCTTGAATAGGCCGGAAATCCTTGCGAGAAACATTATTAACGAGATGAAAACCAGGATAGGGCGGATAAGGAGGGATAAATACTCCAGAAGCGATGTGCGATGGATTGAAGATCTCAGGGTGGCACAGGTTTGAGTTGGAAGTTGAAGATGCGAAGAAGAAAGGGTAGGAGCATCTGGAATTGTTGGGGAAGGAGATGAAGACATTGCATCCGATTATGTTTTGTTTTGGATAGGGTTTGGACCCTAAGTCTTTTGTTTTTTTGCTGTTTTCCGTTTGGGCCTGTTGTGGTCCAATTGCATGCTTTATTGCGGGTTTTACATACTCGGGTTTTGTAATACTTGCGGAATGGTTACGTTTTTTATATATATATACTTACATTTTATCAAAAAAAAAAAAAAGTTAAACAATATTTTTGGTACATAAAGGTAAACAATTATGATTCACTATTACCAATTGTCTAAATTTTCGAACCCCCTCACTATTAGTCTTCACTATCTTCTCTTCTAAACTCATTTTATCAATCTATGATGGGTGATTATTTTTTGAGGGCATTGCTTTGCGTAATTTGTTTTAAAAATTACAATCTTGTAGCTGTTAATTTAGTTTACATATTTATAATTTGTCGTAGCCGTTAATTTGATTCACCACTACTTTCAGGGCATTCATTTTGGTCTATGATATGCATGTCATGTTCACGTATTATATATTATAAGGTAATTTCATCCCATTACAACTGTAAGTAAAGAGTTTCAACTTAATTTATGTCAATTAACTAAAATTAGTCCATTTTGTTCAGCCATCCCAATTTAACCATTTGATCTTTGTTTTTTTTAAAGCGTGGTAGAACCCCCAAACAGCTTGATAGATAACATAAAACTTGCATAAAACCAAATTTCAAATAAATAACTGAGAATAAAGATTAATGCTGAAACTGAATTTTTATTGTCAATTAAAACTATTGACATATTAATAATGAAAGGTGAGTATGCTAGTAGTTTTTCTCCACTTTACAGTGTACGACTTTTAAAGGGAGAAACTCGAAAGTTGATAGTCTATTGCATTTTCCTCTTCGCTGCCATATTAGTTAAATTTCAAAAAAAAATTATTTATTTTGCAATTTTTAAATCCATAAATCAGTTGTATATATAGAGTAATAAAATGAAAATGATTAAAATCTTTTACTTTGAATTTTCTCTAAGCTACATTATAAGCCATCGATGATTAATTTCTCTTGTCATGAAATATAATCATAATATAGCATTAATTAGAACAATAATCACAAATGCTTTAATGGTTAATACTATATTAATAAGAAGTTGCTACATCAATTGGAGATCAAAGGTTCAATTCACGTTCCAAACAATTTTTGACTATGAACTATGAGACGAAGCTAACAGATATGGGCCGTAAAGCAAACATATATGGGCCTTGTAGTCAGGTAAAAAGATTTTAACAAAAATGTTGGAACTGGGAATAGAACTTGAGACCTTTTAGTTGCATTACAGCCCTCCTACCAACTAATCTCTAATCTATTATGGCTTATATATGAGACCTATATATATTAATTTCCGGACAGTCATGGGTGACTGGGTGAGTATGCTAGTAGTTTTTCTCCACTTTACAGTGTACGACTTTTAAAGGGAGAAACTCGAAAGTTGATAGTCTATTGCATTTTCCTCTTCGCTGCCATATTAGTTAAATTTTCAATGAATCTTGAGAATGGTCACTTTAGTGGTGGTGTTTATTTCATCCACCATAAGATTCACGAAGTGCATCATTAACCTTTAATAGTGTCTTCTTAGGTACTTCACTCTCACTGAATATAATGTGACACTTCGAAAAAAATTCGACCTTATAAAAGTTTACATTAACTGGAATAACCGTGACACCCATACCTCCCATCTAATCTTGTGGGCTCAGATTAAACTCTGAAGGCCAAATTGCACTTGTTGAAAGCATTCATAACCTGTCATATAACCTTTGTAATTCACACGACATTTTAATTAATTGATTGTATTAGTACAACCAACCAAAGGTTTTAAATAGGTGTATTTCCATCTAGCTAGCAACGGTTTCGTGATCATCTGTCTTGAAATGAATACTCAGCCAATAACGACCCCAAGCTCTTCAGATATGTAGTCCTTCGCAGCCAGTTCATTAACCATCATGTAACAATTAGAAAGTATAATAACGTATTTAAAATCTAAGTTTTAATAGTATATATATAATGAAAAAGTATGTTACATGTCCTCGTTAACCAAGATGTAAACAGTATGATCTGAGTTACATCGTCGTTGAAATTGGCCACCACAAAGCTAACCTGGAATATACATCGTTAAAAAAACTGCATTTTAGCTTTTGTAACTTCCATATTTACCAGTGGCGGACCTAGGAATTTAGGTAAAGGGGGGCCCAATTTTTTTTTTTTAATACATTATCTTCCCTATTAAAAAAATTATTTATTTTGCAATTTTTAAATCCATAAATCAATGTTGTATATATAGAGTAATAAAATGAAAATGATTAAAATCTTTTACTTTGAATTTTCTCTAAGCTATATTATAAGCCATCGATGAATAATTTCTCTTGTCATGAAATATAATCATAATATAGCATTAATTAGAACAATAATCACAAATGCTTCAATAGTTAATACTATATTAATAAGAAGTTGCTACATCAATTGGAGATCAAAGATTTTCGAAAAATTAAAACCCCAACTTACAGGAGGTTCCCAGCCGGTGGAGGACCGGCGGCCGGTGGGCCGGCTGGGAGACTTCCTTCTTCGTTTGACCTTCTAAACTTCACCAATTCAAATCCCGATTCCCCGCTAGCCTTGGGAAGCGTGTTTTCACCTTTCAAGCCGACTCATCATGTCAGGATATAGGCTAAGCGGGGATTATGCTTGTTTTCATCACAAATCTTGTTTCATTGACCGATTCTTCAAGTGACAAACCCGTCACTAATTCAAGTTACCCAAGTATAGACCCAACAAATTCTCTCATTTTTTAACTAAATGCATGCTATATACAATGGTGGTTCTTGAGGAACTCCACCAAACCAACAATTTGATATCATCACATTTCCTCCTCCTCGGGGAGTGGATCCCCAAGAAAGAGTACCTCAACGGTTCCCGTGGTGTCCCCTTGGTAGTACCTTTTCACTCGTTGGCCATTGACTTTAAAGTGCCCACCCTCTTCGCTCCAAAGGTCGAATGCACCACATGGGGACATTCCCGTGACCTTGAAAGGTCCGGACCACCTAGAGCGGAGTTTTCCCGGGAAAACCTTGACCCTTGAGTTGAAGAGGAGAACGGAATCTCCCACTCCTATGTCCTTCTTGACAATTTTGGCGTCATGCCACTTCTTAGTTTGCTCTTTATAGATTCTAGAGCTTTCATAGGCTTCAAGCCTCAACTATTACAACTCGTTCATTTGTAGGAAACGGATCTCACCGGCGGCATCAAAGTCGAAGTTCATCCCTTTAAGACCCCACCATGCCTTGTGCTCCAATTCGACCGGCAAGTGACAAGGACAAGCTTGTAAGGCGTGGTGCCTAGTGGTGATTTGTATGCCATTCGAAGAGCCCATGAGACATCGGGCAACTTTTGTGACCAATCTTTTCTACTCTTGTTTGTCACCTTCTCAAGCACCGCTTTGATTTGTCTATTTGAAACCTCTATTTGCCCACTCGTTTGAAGGTGGTAGGCAAAGGCGGTCTTGTGCTTGACACCATGGGACTCAAGCAATGCTTTAAAGGTGTTCTTTCTAAAATGAGAGCCTCCATCACTTATCACCACTCTCGGTGTCCCAAATCTTGGGAAGATTGTTCCTTTGAAAAGCTTCATCACGACCTTAGAGTCATTTGTTGGGGAGGCCACGGCTTCAATCCATTTTGATACATAATCCACCGCCACAAGAATATACTCGTTCCCACAAGAGTTCGGGAATGGCCCCATAAAGTCAATCCCCCAACAATCAAACAATTCAATCTCAAGAATGTTGTTGAGTGGCATCTCATTTCTTTGCCCGATACTTCCGGTGCGTTGGCAAGCATCACAAGACTTCACCAGATAATGAATATCCTTAAACATAGAGGGCCAATAAAATCCCCTTTGAAGGACTTTCGCAATGGTTCTCGATGTTGCCAAATGTCCTCCATAGGCGGAGTTATGCACCCTATTCACTATCTCTAGTCCCTCTTCTCGTGAAACACAACGCCGAAACATTCCATCTCCACACTTACGGAACAAGTGTGGGTCATTCCAAAAGTACCTCTTGGCATCATGTTTCAACTTCCTCCTTTCTTTGGGACCAAGCTCTTCCGGAATAAACTCATTAACAACATAGTTTGCTAGGTCCGCAAACCATGGTGTTTTCGAGCCAATTGCCATCAAGCTATCTTCTCTTAGCCATTCATTTATCGGTGCACTCTCATCTTTGACCCCATGGTCTTCGAAAGTCAATCTTGACAAATGATCGGCAACAACATTTTCGGTGCCCGCTTTGTCCCTTATCTCAATATCGAATTCTTGAAGGAGTAAAACCCATCGCAAAAGTCTAGGCTTTGCATCCTTTTTGATCATTAATTGCCTCAAGGCGGTATGGTCGGAGTAGACCACCACCTTGGATCCCACCAAATATTGGCGAAATTTCTCGATAGCGTGGACTATGGCGAGCATCTCTTTCTCGGTAGTTGTGTAATGACATTGGGTTGGATCAAGGGTCTTGCTCGAGTAGTAGATCACGTGGTGCTTCTTGTCCACGGTTTGGCCTAATACCGCGCCTACCGCGAAGTCTGAAGCATCACACATGATTTCAAAGGGTAGATCCCAATCCGGAGCTTTGATTATCGGAGCCGAAGTCAAGGCTTCTTTCAACCTACGGAATGACTCAAAACACACATTGTCAAATTCAAATGGGGTGTCCTTGAGGAGGAGGGAAGTTAATGGCTTTGCGATTTTCGAAAAGTCCTTGATAAACCGTCTATAGAAGCCGGCATGTCCAAGAAAGCTTCTAACCCCTTTCACGTTTGTAGAGGGTGCTAAGTTTTCTATGACCGCCACTTTCGCGCCATCAACATATATTCCCTTCTTGGAGATAACATGCCCGAGAACAATCCCTTCTTCTACCATGAAATGGCACTTTTCCCAATTGAGAACCAAGTTATGGTCCTCACATCTTTGCAATACATCATCTAAGTTAGCCAAGCCATGGTCAAAGGAGTCTCCATGGACGCTAAAATCGTCCATGAAGACTTTCATAGTCTTTTCAAGGAAATCCGAAAAGATTGCCATCATACACCTTTGGAAGGTGCCGGGTGCATTACACAATCCAAATGGCATCCTTCGGTAAGCATAGACTCCTATGGGGCACGTAAAAGTCGTCTTTTCTTGGTCCTCCGGGTGAATTGGTATTTGAAAGAACCCGGAGTACCCGTCAAGAAAACAATAGTACTCGTGCCCCGCAAGTCTCTCTAACATTTGGTCTATGAAGGGAATAGGGAAATGGTCTTTAAGGGTGGAAGCATTAAGCTTGCGATAATCGATACACATTCTCCATCCCGTAACCGGCCTAGTCGGCAAGCGGGTTCCGTCCTCTTGTTCAACCATTGTTACTCCACCCTTTTTGGGGACAACGTGAACGAGACTCACCCACCGAATATCGGTGATTTGGTAAATGATCCCGGCCTCAAGTAACTTTAAGACCTCATTTTTGACAATTTCGGCCATTTTGGGATTTAATCTACACAAACCATCGACCTTAGGCCTGCTTCCCTCTTCAAGAACAATCATATGCATACAAAGACTCGGACTCAAACCCTTTATATCATCAAGTGAATATCCTAGTGAGCCTCGATGGTTTTTCAACACTTTCAAAAGCTTCTCTTCTTGGAGCTCACTAAGTTTCGAGTTGATTATAACGGGGTAAGTCTCCCCCTCACCAAGGAAAGCATACTTTAGTGAGGGGGGAAGGGGGTTTAGTTGTACCTTCAGAGGGGTTAGGCCCTCAACCTTTTGGAGAAGATCGTCATCTACCTCATGATCTTCATCCATTGCCTCTTCATGGAGTGAGACTTGAAAAGCCTCTCCCTTTTGTTCCTCTTCTCTAGCCACTTCTTTCACAACTTTTTCTTCAATCTCTTCTACCATGCAAATCCGAGCTACCTTTGTGCTTTTCACAATCTTAGGAAGGTTAAATTCAACAATGTCGCCTAATATCCTAAAGGTTAGCCGCCCATCTCTAGCATCAATCACAACTCCTCCGGTAGCCAAAAAGGGCCTACCAAGAATGATGGGGGTGTGGCTATCCTCCGGGATATCAAGAACAACAAAGTCGGTGGGAATCAAATACTTTCCTATCTTCACAGGTACATCCTCAAGCATCCCCAAAGGGCGTTTGACGGATCTATCCGCGAATTGGAGAGTCATACAAGTAGGAACAAGATCTTTGATCCCAACTTTCTTCGCAACATTCAAAGGTAATATGCTCACATTAGCTCCCAAATCACACAATGCTTTAGTAATATGAACACCACCAACTAGACAAGGGATGGAAAAGCTCCCCGGGTCCTCACATTTCTTTGGCATTTTGTTTAGAAGTATGGCACTACATGCCTCTTCCATAGCCATGATTTGTGGTTCACCCAAGGCTCTTTTCCCCGCTATGATATCTTTTAAAAACTTGGCATATGTTGGCATGTTCAATATCACTTCGGTAAAAGGTAAGGTGACCTTAAGTCCTTCAATGATTTTGCAAAAATTAGCAAACTTGAGGTTCTCCTTACCCTTTAGAGCTCTAGTGGGATATGGAATGGTAGTCAAAATTTGAGGGTTAGAAGGTACCTCACGAGTAGGCTCTTTGCTTGGTACCTTTGGTGTAGATTCCAAGGCCGCTTTTCCATGTGCATCAACCTCTTCTTCCTCGTAAGGGAGCTCTTCCATAAACTCATCAACATCTTTATCCATTTGTTTTGCCCCGCTTGAAGATGCTTCACTAGTGATGTACCTTTCCTTTGCTTCCTTTATCCTAGCTTTTTCACCCATTTCTCGATCTTTGTAGGGGTCCTCAAGCTCAACCCCGCTCCTCAAGACTACCGCATGGGCTTGGTCATTTGCTGCGGCGTCCTTGGAGCTTTGCCCTTGAGCGAGGAGCCCTCCCGGTGGTCTTTGTGGATTCAACAAAGCAAGGGGAGCCATTCTAGCTTCCATTTCTCTCATTTCTTTTTGATGGGTAACCCTTTGGTTGGCTAGCTCTTGTTGGTTTGCTACCCTTATGTTGTTCATGTCTTGTGTATGCTGGATTTGAATGTTCTTCAACATCTTCAAGATTTCATTTTGAGAGTTGTCACCAACGGGTTCTTGAAAGGGTTGGTTGGCTATGGGAAGTGGGAACCCATAGTCGAACTGGTTGTTGTTCCCTTGGTTAACATTCCTTTGTTGCCCTTGGTTATTGGAGCTCGAACCTTGGCTTTGGTTTAAGCCTTGGTTCCCTTGTGCAAACCCTTGATCAAAGGGGCTTTGGCCGAACCCTTGGTTGGCTTGATTCCCTTGATCACCTTGATAAAACCCAAGATTACCACCCGATTGTTGGTTGTTATTCCATTGATTTTGGTTGCCAAAATTGTTCCTTTGGCCTTGGTTCCCAAAATTGCTACCTTGGTTGCCAAAATTATTCCCTTGACCTTGGTTTCCAAAATTGTTAACTTGACCTTGGTTTCCACCTCGGGGGTGAGAAAATCCGGGGGGATTGTTGTTTTGGGGTTGGGTTTGAACTTGATGAGGGTTTTGGACATTTGTGCTCTTGTAGCTCAAGAAAGGGTGGTTTCTCATTCCCGGGTTGTAAAAGTTTGATTGTGGGTTGTAGTTTCCTTGATTGTTGTATGATGGCCTTGGGGGCCTCATATTGGTGTTGTAACTTTGGAAAGCATTCACATCTTCATGGTTTTCCTCAAACCCCATACCATAGATATTATTGGCACACACATCGTAAGTATGTCCCATGCCTCCACAAGATTCACAAGGAGAGTGTTGCATTACCTCTTCCATGGCCGGTCCATATGAGGACCCGGTTTGGTTCACTTGCCTTCAATTCAAAGTTTCAATTTGCTTTGTCAACAAAACGAGTTTTGCATTGGTTTGTGCATTCAAGACGGAAGAATTTTCCGGAGGGTATTGCGCACTCCTCCTCAAGATGTTACCACGTGAACCATAATTGGACTCGGAGTCCACCATTTTCTTGATTAGTTCCGACCTTTCCTCATTTCCTAGGTGATCAAAACCCCCTCCCGCGGAGGCATTCACCATCTCTTTTGTACGAGGAAGAAGGGTTTGAAAGAAGGTTTGAGTTATAGTCCATGCCGGAATTCCATGATGGGGGCACCGGGCTATCAAGTCTTGATATCGATCCCATGCCTCTCCCAAAGATTCTCCGTCCTCTTGTTGAAAGGTGTGGATTTCGGTTCGGAGCATGGCCGTTTTGGAAGATGGGTAATACTTGGCGAGGAAGGCTTTTGCAATTCCGTCCCATGTAGTAAAGGTATCCGGTGGGTGAATGTTCAACCACCGGTCCGCTTTATCTTTAAGTGAAAAGGGGAATAGCATCATCTTTAGAGTGTCCTCGGGTACCCCACTCCTCTTCATTAAGCCAACCTTACTCTTGAATTTGCGAAGATGAGCATGAGCATCTTCGTCGATATTACCCCCGAATTGATCTCTCTCAACTAACCCGATTTGGGTGGGATGGATTTCAAAGTTGTTTGGAGCGATAGTGCCAAAGTTTATGGGATTACAAGTATCATTATGGTTAGGCCGGTTGTGGTCTCTCAAAGCCGCCATATTATTGTTATTTGGAGGTGGAGTGATTGGTGAAGTGTTTGGTGGTGTGTTTGGTAGTAGTAGGTTATAGAACGGGTTTTCTTCTCTAGGATCAATTGTGTCGGTTGTTTGTTCTTGAGTAATGGTTTCAAGGTGCCTTTGGGTGATTGTTGTTGCTTGGTTTGTAGTTGTGGTTTGGGAGGTTACACGAATTCTTCTCAAAGTCCTATGCCGTAAGGTTCTTAAAAGCCTTTCCGGGTCAGAGTTGTAGAACAAACCGTTGTCGTTACCTCTAAGCATACAACTCAAATACACCGTTAGACTCCTAGTGCTTTTTGAGGCACTAGGGATTAGCAAGATCAAACACTCTTCAAGAAACAAGCAACTACTCAAATTGAACAAGCAACAAACAACAAGTAGCAAGTAACACTAAGACTAATCCTAACACTTTCAACTACTAAATATAACCTAACGCCATCCCCGGCAACGACGCCATTTGATAAGGGTAGAAAGTCGTCACACCCTTCTCAAAATAAACCTAAATAAGTAGTATATTTAGGGTCGAATCCACTAGGATGGGTAGGTTGCTATATAGTTTGTCTCGAGTGATAGTTTAGCCTAAACAATAAGAGTTGATTGAACTAATAACTAGATATGAACTAGAGCGAAATAAGATATAGCGAGATGTAAACAAATGATTAAAAACTAGGGTCGAACGGGTTCGCTTAAGGTGAGGGAGACTCTAAATAGGGAGGAAAACAAGTTGCGGGGAATTAATTGACTTAAAAAGGTTCTAATGTCTTAGAAACCTAGGTTAATTTGCTAAGCCGTCGCATTAGGTCATAACAAATCATAATCACATAGCAAAACATCCCCCTATCATTGTCAATCAAGGAGGGTGTTAATCAAATTCAACAAAGGTGCAAACTTTCATTCACACCTTTCATCAAACACCTTAAGGTCAAGATTATTAAAGTCAATAGATTTCCCACAACATGAATAATATACCCTATTCTTCATCTACCCTCACCCAAGGTCACCCTAAACCCTACGGGAGACTACTCACACATATTAAAATGATTTAAACAAGTAATTGTGATAATGGAAATCAAACTAGTGCTAAACATGCTTAACAATTGAAACAATACTAAATAAACAAAGAAGAATGTAAACAATTGAGAATTAAACAAAAAGGAGAGAACTTTAATACCAACAATGAAGAAAATGAGTCTTGGATTAATAAATGGAAGATTAGTCTTCACCAAATCTTCAAATTACAACCCATTATCAAATGTAAACAAATGATATTCCCAAATTCTAAACTTAATTAAAGAACGATTAATATTTGATTAAGGAAAGATTAACACTTGATTAGAAATAACTTGCATAAAATAAATGTAGTTCTTAGATCTAGGGTTGTGTGCAAAATGAAACTAAGGAAGGGTATTTATAGGGTGTTACAAAATTAGGTTGAAAAAGGGGGAGTAAAGTGTTTCACGCGTACTGGGGTTCCCAGCCGGTGGGCCGGCTGTCGGTGCCAGACCGGCTGGGAGCTCTCTGATCAATTTCAACCAAATTCTTGAGTAAAGGGATGCCCGGACGGGGGACTGGCTGCCGGGTCCAGAACTTTGACTTTCCAAAATGAATTGTTTACACTTTGACTTCCTTTGAGCGGGTCTCCCAGCCGGCGGGCCGACTGCCGGTGCCAGACCGGATGGGAACTTCCTGTAACAATTCTTCAAAAAACTTCACGTCATTTTTCAATTCTTCACCCCTTGGGATCTCCCAGCCAGTAGGCCGGCTATCGGTGCCAGGCCGGTTGGGGAGTCCCTGTAACTTTCCTCCACACTTCAATCTTCATCGGGGTTTCCCAGCCGGTAAGCCGGCCTTGGGCCCGGCTGGGAGGCCTCTTTACTCTTCTTTTCTTCTCTTCTCTTCAAATCTCCCCTCAAGGGCTAATCCTCTTGCTCCGGTTCCTCCATTTTGGCTCCAATCTCTACAAACCGAGGCAAACGTCATAGCATAGGGAATCGGGTACAAAAAGCAAGTAGAATGTATGAAAAGGCACGCAATTTAAGGCCAAAACGCATAGAAGAGAAAGAAAATTAATGACAAATTAGAGACATATGAAGCGTTGACACTTTTTATATAATGAATGCTTTTAAATTTAGGATTATTTCACAGGAATAATCCATCCTATTGCTCTCCGACCTGTATTAATCCATCCTTTACATTATCTCACAATAATCCTACCTATTACACGACCTTCCCATTATGCACTAAGGTGAAGGGCTACCTGTTAAACAGGTAAACTCATATACTAATTACACTAAAAGGTCATTAATAGTTAATACCACCCCTTGCCTTTCTCGCTCACATCTCATTCATCGTCAATCTCCGTCACCGATCCACCACCCACCACCACTCCATTACCTCAAGGCCTCAATCCAGCCATCCACCTTCACCCTTCATCAGTCATTTACTCTACCAATACAAACGCACAACTCAAATATTAATCCAACAATCAATGGCCTCATTTTCAGTCACAACTCAAAATCATAATCATTATTATTACTCAAAATTCAAGCTCATTCTCAAAAATGGTGTCAACCTCCAATATCATCATCATTATCGTCACTTAAACTCTCCTGTTTCTCTTCATCATTTTCAAAAAACCCAGAAATTTATCTTATATTCAGAACTGGTTGTTGTTTATGCAATTGTGTCAACGAAAAGCTCAATCCCGCATTTATTTGATTCTTCTATTTCTCTGAATATTGTTGAATTTCAGGTTATTCTTAAGTATTGTTTCTGGGTTTTTTTTTTTTGTTAATTGCATATGAATTTGAATTTAGGGATTTTAGGGTTATTTTGAGGGTGATTGATTTGGGTTTGTATTAGGCTAGGGATGAGATTTCTGTCGTTCTAGCTAATTTGCGTAATGATGTTGTTGGTGGTTTTAGTGTTGGTTGTGGTGTGGTTGCAGCGGCAGGTTAATGGTGGTGTGGTGGTGGTTTTTTGGTGTTTAAGGGTCAATGATGGAGAAGTGAAGGGGTGAAGAGGGTAATTAAATAATATTGATCTAAATAAGAACAAATGTGGAAGAAGAAAAGATGATGAATTTGGCAGTAATGGAAAAGAGGAACTAAATGAATGAAAGAGAGAAAGAAACGAAGAAGAAGAAGAAGAAGAAGAAGAAGAAGAAGAAGAAGAAGAAGAAGAAGAAGAAGAAGAAGAAGAAGAAGAAGAAGAAGAAAGGCAGCCAAATATAAGGTTTAAGAAAAAGAACCGGAATTAGCAGGTCACCTAGGTCGGTAAGTGCAGTCTAAGAAAGTCGTGTGATAGGTAGGATTATTGTGAGATAATGTAAAGGATGGATTAATACAGGTCGAAGAGCAATAGGATGGATTATTCCTGTGAAATAATCCTTAAATTTATTAGGGTAACCTTATCTAACATATAGTAAGTATTTGCAGGAGTTACACGAAGCCATTATGGCTAAACTTAGGTCTAATGCTGCGACATCCTCTCCGCCAAAAACTCAAGAGGTACTAATAATTTGAAAAATACATTCTGAGTTTTTTATTTTTATTTATTTGTTATTTAAATTAAATACCACGTCTCGTGTAATGTATATATATAATATTTTTTTTTCTAAATTGTAGCCCGCAACTGACGCAAACGAGTTACAGTTTAACCCATCAAATTATGTTCCAGACCTACCGCCTCTTGTTTCTATTATATCTAAATATCAGAGTGATAATTATAAGCAAAAATTAAGCACTCCTTCTCTGAGAGCTTTGCACGAGTTTTCTGAGAGGATAGCATCATCAACCGGGGTAGTTGTTATTGGGATCGAAGATGTTGTTATGGGCCCTAATGATATTGCTGTATTGGATGCGGAATTGCTGTTTCACTTTCTCGACCTTGACAAGTTAGATGCTATGCACATTCTAATTTGGGTGAAGTACGTTTCTTAATAAAACTTGTCATTTTGTTTTACGAATAGTGGTGTTTATTTAATTCATCAATGAAAATAACATTCTTCGTTCCATTTGACGTATTAGGTACCTATTTACATACATGGAGGAGGGGAAATACGTTTCTCATGACTACGGATTCTTGTCTCCTAATGTGTTCTCTCTAAAGGTGCATGGTATTACATACGAGGGTTACATCTCTCAAATTGCTCAACGGTTGATGATGCCCAAAGGTTATGGCTTGCCCATACAATGAGAATCGGTATGTATAGTACTTTATTCTAATGAACCAGGATTCTATTCATTTATTACGACGCTTACATGCTTGTATATAAGTTAACAGTTGAATTTTCAATATTTCATAGCAAGCATTGGCTGCTAGTGGCAATCGATGTGAACAAAAGCAAAGTGTACTGGATTGACTCTTGCGGACACGATCCATCTGAGAAATGTATAAAGATTATATCTGAGTAAGTTTACAACCTTAAATTATAATGTGATTTGGTATTGTATGACCTTTGAAGACTAGGTCCTTCTAATGCCCCATCAATATTAATGAGCCAATCGAATGCTAATTATAATTTCCAGTATATATTTATGAATTAGTGTGTTTGGAGTTATTGGAGGAAGCCGTCCAACTTTTATCACGATAAAGGTAAGTGTATATTTTTAATAATTACTCCTATCATTTAATTTATGTTTATGTGAGAGGTTGAACTAATTTAGCTTATCTGTATGTGATTTATATAATAGTCTCCTCTACAACCAGACTCCAAACAATGTGCCTTTTTCTGTTGTCGGTCCATGTGGGAGATTTTCACTGGAAACTATATCAACATAGAGTCACCGGTTAGTGTGTTTTAATCGCTATTTCAAACGTAGCTTGGCTTTAATTCTGTGTAATATTCTACTTATCCTGGTCGATGTTGATTAACTATGTTTTGATTTGTAGTTCTCACCTTCAATAATAACAAGGACCCAAGCTATTCGAAGGAAGACATCACCGACATGAGAACCAAGTGGGCCACATATTTTCTTTCCTTACCGGAGTGTCGTCCATAGAGACATGTGTATTTAGTTTTGCTCACCTTGTTTATAATATTTTGATGCTAGGTTGAATCGATGATTCTGTGTCATATTCTGATGATGCAGGATTGAAATTTTGCAATGCAGGCTGCTGAAATGCTATTTTGCAGTAACAGGATGCTACTGCAAAAGTAGCATTTACGGATTAGCTGGAACCTGCTAATATAAATCTTTTTTTTTTAAAAAAAATTACAATTTAATAACGGTTATTATTACACCGTGGTCAATAATTTTATTGACCACGGTCGCATTTAAATATAAACCCGTTGACATATTCATCCATAATATAACGATGTAAAACCGTTGTCGAATTCATGATATTTATTACGGTTTATTAAGCACAAACCGTTGTCATATTTAATAATTTAAAACTGTTTCTTTTCAGTAAAACCGTTGTGATAGTTTTCCGTAGATCATTCCAACCAAATACTACCACGGATTAATTATTATTGACAACGGTTTTTGACCCGTTCTTAAACATTCCATAACGGTATTCTTTACCCGTTGATTAAATTTCACAACGGTTCCGCGTTTATAATAGCCGTGGTCATATAATAACAACGGTCGATGCAATAACGGTTCCGTTTTTGGTGTCATAACGGTATATTGCCTTTTCTAACCGTGATTGATGGTATTATTTGGCGTAGTGTAGCAGCAGAATTATTAATCTTCACCCTTGTTTCAAGAAGCCCAAGGACCTCCCCTTTATTCAAAGTCATATAACCTCTAACTTCCTGCTGCTTTATTGGGTCATTAAGGCCCCTAATGTTCCAAGAGGAAACTATCATTTCCCTGGGTCTGGTGGCACCTCTGCCAGAGGGACCACCAAGGTACTTTCCACCAAAGTTTCCACTGTATCCAACACAGAGTAACTGTTTGCCACAGATACTCCAACATACACTTCTTGTATTTCAGAACCCCCCACTGTTAAGCTATTCACCTCAGTATCCCCAGTGTTCAGTTGACCTGTCACATTGCATTCTCAGCCCTCCTCTTTTTCATTAGTTAGAGAGTTAACTTCCAAAGCAACAGTGATTGAGCCTAGTCCCAGACATTCTGAGCTCTAACCTGTTGCCTTAGTAGAAAACTCATCCCCTAACTTAGGAGGATTATGGCCTAGCACATGGCTTCCTAAGTCTTGAACAACGGGGTTATGAGATGGTTTAGCCTGAACAACTCTGTACTCCTGAGTCACTTTCTTAGCTGCAATGTCAGCAATCTTTTTGTTAAGCTTAGTAAATTTGCATTTCTCTTTTACATGCCCCATTTTCCTGTAGCAATGGCAATAATAGGGTAGCCATTCATAGATAACTAGTTGCTGAACTTCACCATGATAGGGAGAGTTTAGTGTAACAGTGGTAGGCAAGGCTCCTGCAACATCAACCTCCACCAACACCCTTGCAAATGATAGCTTAAATTTGAAAGTGGTAGGAAGGTCTGCAAAGAGAGGCTTGCCCACAACACTAGCCATCTTACTAAGTACCTTCTCTGACCACATAAAGGGATCTAAATCCGGAAATAAAACCCAGGCAGGAACAACAGAAACTGTATCCATCTCCTTAGAAAAAGCAGGTGACCATTGTTTTAGGACTAAGGTACCAGAACCCATAGTCCAAGGCCCTCCTTTAAGTATTTCATTCATATCCCCTTCAGAGAGAAACCTAAAACTGTACCAACCCTTCTTATAGTATTGAACAATTGGCCTATCAACAGTAGTCCAGTTTTTCAATACAAATTCATCAACCTGTTGAATCTTAGGTTTAGAACCCAGGAAATTACCCATAAGTGTAGTAGACCAGAATCTTATTTCACCTTCTACATCCTCCTCATCGACTTCCACTGTTTGAGATTCCGCACTTTTATCACAATAGAATAGACTCATACCCGGCTTTGGTTTAGCTACAGACGACCAAGTTTTTGTAATCCCAATACCCAAATCACTAACCGGAGGTGGATCATTAACAGGAGAACCACTACCCGGTACTGTATCCTGAGTCGCCACAGGCTCAACAGGCTTATCCAATAGTCCAGTAAGATTCAATAATTGACCAACAGTAGCAGATTGAGAATTACCTAAAATCTGTAGTGAAGAACTAGGATCCGATTGAGGTTCCAGAATCCCATTATCACAATCTTTCGAAGGACCTTCCGCTTCCGTAAATGTTTCTACAACTACAGTAGTATCTTCGTTACAAGTGTTTTTATTACGTGCTCGAGTTTTCGCCTTGATTCAAGCTGAAACAAAAAGAAGAAATTACTTGTTTTTGGGTTTTTCTGGGTTTGCTTGAAGGAGAAGCATTCTCTCTTTCTATGACTAAAACTTCAATTTAAAATCCTTCTAAAAAATCCTTCTAAAGAAGAAATATAAAATTTATATTTCGTTTGTTAACAAATACCAATTAACGAATTTCGCCAAAAATAGTCAAGATTCCGTTAAAATTAACGGAAAACATAAATAAAAATTGTGGTTAAAACTTATAGTTACAATTAAAATCTTATAATCACTAATTAACTCACTCCTCATCCTTTCTTCTTCCTCCAAATATCCCTCCTATAACCCAACCCCAAAACCACCCACCATTGTTGTTCTTCATCATCTTCTTTACTACTCATCTTCACCTTCTTACTTTCAACTCTAATCATCTTCTCCATATTCCTTATCTTCATCTCACATTCCATTCAAAACTCTATTCAAAAGCAGTATTTATTACTTATCTCTTCATAAAACTCTAGATATTATGGGTATTGCTATTGTTATGTAATTTTTATTTTCTCTTTGAATTATTATATGAAGGAATTGCGATTGGTTGGGGAAATGAAGAGGGGTGGTTAATTAGGATTGGTTGGGGGAAATGAAGAATGGTTAATTTAATGAAAAAAATTTTTAAAGTAAATGATTAAAGAAAAAAAGTAAGGTCCTAATTATTTTTTCCGTTACTTTTGACGGAAATCTGACTTTTTTTAACGGCAATTAGCATTTGGTACCTCTAGACAAGTCAACATTAGGTACCTTTGGGCAAAAAAAAAATAAAATTAGGTACCTTGGTGCCATAGAGGCTAAATGTTAGGTACTCCCTAACAAAAAAACCCTTACATAATACATGTCTAACTCTACATTCTACTTATCCTTTGCCTCACATGAAACATCCTTTTGGGTAAAAGCGTCTGCATCAGTAAATAAGGAATCGCAGAAACTCTAATACATGGGTTGCAGCACATGCTCCAGCAGAATTGATAGCGAGCACAAAGAAAAATTCCACTGCCGAAAATGCGTTGAGGACCACATTGCGCAACCAAGGTACATACTTCTAATAACCTCTATGTTAGCGTATAGGCTATACACCTGTTCTATAACATCATTCCATTTTGAACAACAACAGGTATAACTTCCAAATACAATTGGCGGATGGTGCCACATCAATAACAGTCACAATTTTGGTGAAATGCGGTGAAGACCGCATTGCGCAGCCAAGGTACATACTTCTAATAACCTCTATGTTAGCGTATAGGCTATCCTCCTGTTATATAACTTCACTAGTGTTCAAGCCCGGGCGTTGCCCGGGTCATATCCTAACAATGGTTTCTAAATATTTTTCACGAGTTTGTTGCTCGAGAGGTATTTTACAGCAACAATTTACTTGTGTTTTGCTGTTTAGTATGAACATGTTAACCCGGCCTAATAAATTTGAGCTGAAACTAAATTAACCTACATATTTAAATGTATTTTTGATGTCCTACATTATGAGAACTTTTGTTTGGGATAGGAAATACTTTTGGATTTCCCTAGTGAAACTCTCTGAATAGCTCGAAGCTGGCCAACATGTCCAATTTTTAAGACTACTATTTTAATGAGATTTTTAATATAAAGAGTATATCGAAAGTCTTGCTATTCCGTAAGACTATTTTGTCCAAAACTCGTGTATCATCGTATACATTGCGTAGTATTACGAATATTCGTAAATGCGCTATACAATTTGTATAAACAGTAACCTTATAATTAGATACACACATAATTAAAAGGATCTCACATTATAAACCCGTCTTATATGAGATTCAGGTAGGATTATTAAAGAGTAGAGTGTTGATCGTCGTTATAGATAGTTAATCTAATTTGCACTATAAGTGTGTTGAGCAAGTAGAAAATGGTTGTACCTGATTGTTAAGTTGGATTCAAACTCGAAGTAGAAAATGATCGTACCTGGTTGTTAACTTGGATTCAAACTCGAACTTAAGAGTTAAGTTGTTATTCCAATACGTTTTCTTTCCAACTGATATTTCTTTTAATGAGGTTGAAATTAGATCTTCATGGATTGTAACTCATGTACGTATCAAATCCTCTAGATTCATGTACGAATGAACAAAAGTAATACAGAGTAATAAAGTACTGT
>JAGPOY010001213.1:0-15058 GCA_018983105.1 Silene uniflora
GCTAGCAATAAACCAAAACAATTTGGTTACAAAAGTGAAATCTCTTTTGTATCTTAACAAAAGTTATGTTCTTATTTAGAATTTTGTACTTGATAATCCTAATTAAGGTACAACTCTAGGCCCAAAACTAGATTAAGCACTCAATGACTCTTATCTCTCGACATTATTTAATGCTAGTCGTCATATTATTATCATCCTTAGTATTGAATGCGAAGATGACTACCACCACCGGTATCAAATATTTGACGATTTTATTAATGTCAATCAAATAAACATTTAGAGAATAAAGTTCCATTAGATGTCCCACAACTAATTTGCTTATTCTTCAATAAATGGGGATATTTTCCCTTTTAATGTCGAACACCTTTTAAAGGAAACTTTATCGGTCGGGATTGATATTTTACCTAGGTTTAGCGTTGTTATTCACAATAACTTAACCTTAACCTTTGTCTTGTATCAATCCCATTCAATTTTCTTCGTTAACCTCGTCTAATTCTTAACACTTAAGAGAATGCTCCCACTCATTTTAATGAATCTTTACCCAAAGAAACACAAAATAAGAACCCATGAAGACTACTCTTCAATTTATTCATAGAGGTGGTAGCGATATTTTGGTTAATTACGATTTCTCACAAATCCAATTACCAAAACAATTTAATGTTTCATAAAACATTATCCATTGTAGTAGATACGATAATCAAGAACCAAAAACCCTTTTGATCATGAAAACTTCATCTATACTCTTCACAAGAGATCCTTACAATGGGCGATGCGAGGATTGGAAGGAAAAACTAGATCCGTCTTTTAGAAGTGATGATATGAGGAGATGTATGCTAAAATCGTAATGATATCGTATATTGGTTGGAGTAAAACATAGAACAAAATGACAACGAAAAGATGGAAAACTTAACATTCATCGTTTAATTACTTGTAAATATTTTATACAAGTACATTTATAAAGTGACCTCAACCCAACTTTTATAAATGATCCCGAGATCCAAATTCATATTAACTTGGGTACGGTGAGCCGAGTCATCCCTCATCAATATAATTCGGTGGATTAACTCTTTAATCGATTCTACACTAGAACTCTCGGTTGATAATATTATTCTATTAATTATCTTTGGCCCGGAACATGTGCAACAACGGTCAACACTCTTCCGTTGAGTCCAACCCAAATTTCGAAGTAATAACACTTATTACCCACTTACCCAATGTAACAAGGTTTGTATTACGGTGAACCGGCTTTACTCCCTTGTGAAACTGGGATTCATGGTTTCTACTATTTGGTACGACCAAGTTCTCAACTATTTATTTAGCGTGAGGTCATGTCACTTTATTATCCATCACGTTTTAAGTGAACTAAAGCGGTGAACTCGATAATTATAATTGACACAGTCGATAAAACTCGATAAAAAAATGCATGGATGCAATGTAATGGCGATTTGGCTATGCATGCAAACATATAAATAAATGCAAAGCATAAACAATAAAATCTTAGTATGGCCTTCCTAAAATAGTAAATCTAATTAACTATTACAAATTCGGAAACCAACTCCATTGGTCCCTTGAACTTCAAATGACAAGCCTTCCAAGAAAACACCGTCTTGTCGGAACGCCTTTCCGTATGGCATCGTCTTTGAAGCATCTTTGAAATAATAAAATTACAATGCTTTTCTACTTTATACAATATAAAAAGAAAAAGAAAAAACTAAAGCGGAAATTAAAGTGATACGAGATCACATAAATTACAACCGAATCAATATTCCCATACATTTCGGGCAATATCGATTAAAAACTGAAGCCATACTAAGTAAAATTACATAATTCAAAATTACATAAAATAAAATATGACAATCATATTAAAATTGCAGCATTAAAATATGAATGCAAATGCTAAGTTTTATGCCAAATCGCCTAAGTCGAGCAAATATCGTATATTTGGTTGCGGTTTTTACGGATATGCGTGATTTTAACTACTTAAAATCACTTAATATTACATAAATCAAATTTATGTCCAAGTTAATCATCCTAACACACTTAGAATTCAAAATTTAGTCTTCACCAAACTTTTGAACATGATTCAACTTGATATTTAATATTGTTCGATAATTACTCGTGTAAACCGAAAAATTAAAGGAAAAACCCAATAAATCATAAAAATTCGAAATAATTCAAAATTAAAATTTTAACATTCTGGAAAATTCTCAAAATTCCAGAACTTTAATAAAAATTTTCTTTAAGAAATTTTGATTTATGTCACAAATAAATTGCAAATTAAACATAAAAACACGCAATAAATTAAAAGTAAAATTTTAAATATACTAAACAAGTTCCTAGAACCTGGAAAAGATAAACTTTGTGTCTTAAAAGTTGAATTTTTACAATTATGACTAATAAAGCTCTTATTACCAACTTTTATCAACATAAAAATTAATAATCAACAAAAACTTAAAATTTTCAACATGCAAATATGGATCTGATGTTCATATCACATATGGCACTTATGGGTAAAATTTCATGCCATGATATGCATTTTAGCCTCTTATGCCAAATTAAGTCACTATTTATACGATTTTTACCTCAAAAATCATAAAACATGCATTATAAGATAGAAAAATCTCCAAATTTACATACTCTCTGTAAATATTGCATGTGACAACATATTAAAATTTCATGGCCTGATTCGTTTTAGAACTCAAGTTACCCATTATTCTCATAATATGACTATTTATCTCATAAAATTCATATCTCATGCAAAATAACTCATTTTCACACGCAATTTTACATACAATCTGTAAAATATATATATGAGAACATATTCAAAAATCATGGTACGATTCAACTTTTAACTATTTTTCGTTTAAAAATGACATTTTAGTCATAAAAATGAAATTTTATACAAATAATTATAAAAATGAACAATAAAAATACATAAATTTATTTTTGTGGCCTAAAATCAATTTAGAACCAGAAACTTTAACATGCAAAATTATTTCGTGATTTATCAACATAAAACACAAATTATACGTTTTATTTGTTAATCAAATTAACTCGGAAAAACGATCCCGATCTTGCATGCAACAACCATAAAGCTCTGATACCACTTGTTGGAAATCGTATTTCACATCATACTCATATCACATATGAATGTTTAAATTTATACTCATATATTATGGATCTTATGCATGCAAATAAAAATAAACATAAGATTAAGGAAATCGGTTTTCTCACCATCACTAATGGACCGATTTTGGGCACAAGTAAGGTCTCCTACCTTCACTTGTTCTTGAGCAATAATATTATGGATGATCCTTCTTACCCACGATCTAACGTAAGATCGTCTCCTAAAGGTTCGTATCAAGGATCGTATCTTAACCTTCTTACAATAATTTGTTACTAGAAATTATATGTAAGTACCCTTATAAATTTATAATATCAAATATTATATCTACTACTAGTAAAATTTTACATAGTAAATTTTTGATGTTAATTTCTCTAAAACTTATTTTAGAGAGATGTAGGAGATTTTGAATATGGCATAAGTCTCATCATCTTTCACAAAGAAAAATGAGTAATAAAATGAGGGTGGAGAGAGGAGGGGGCCAGTTAGAGTGTTATGGGAAGAGGGCTCTATGGAGTCCTCTTAATCCCCACAATTGTTCTTCACAAGGAAAAACAAAGAACCATTCACAATTTCTTAATTGTGCATGCTTGTCTCCCATTTAAAGACCAACCACTACACGTCCCCCAATCCAATGCTACACGGTTCCCAAGAATTAAATCCGTCTCAACTCGTAACATTTGTTTATCGTAAAACGTGATGATACGAGGAAATTTTAACTAATTAAAATTTATCGTGTAAAATAAATTCTGTATCGCAACGCAATTTATATTACGCGTTTTATATTACAATGACGGACAAATTAAAATTATAATCTACAACATCTTGTAATTATAATGTGCCACTTTACAAAACGTAATTATCTCACAAACAATTTAAACATCGAATATGTATAAGGGTTTAATTAACTTGTATCGGCATACAATTAATTAATAAATCAATTAAGACCGTTTTCCCTTAAGATATGACCTTAAAGGGATCAACTGATCGCCACCATCATATGACGGTAATGTCAAACTCTAGACAGCCAATCATTACCGGTAAATATTGATCAGTTGACCATGAGTAACTTTTCCAATTTGTATTCTTAATATGTGATTTAGAAATATGTAATTAAATTACTGTGATCGCATTATTGTCGAGGACACATCCTCCAACAGAACGGTCTAGGTTAAGTCACTAATTTCTTAGCATCCTAAAATCTTCTATGAAGCTTTCACTTTGTTTCCAACTGTGGACCATGCCACCCGCGCCGTGCGCACCTGCGCGTTGGAAAGTGTTAAGGTGGCGGCACTGCATCCACGGAACTTTGGTTTGACAAAGTACGTCATTGACCGTTGCCGATTTATGAGGCATTGAAACCGGTGAAAGGTTGAATAAGCCTGCATTTGTAGAGTCGCCACCAATTTTTATGGAAAATTGGAATCGTTCGAATACTTTATGTCATGTCAAGACACAAAATAATGACATGAACACTAAGAACTCGTTACCCTTCGCATTCTATGTCTAGAATGACTCTGGAGATGTCAATGGACACGGATGTCTAGAGATAACTGGAGTAAGGGGTGAGAGTACGTATTAGAAAGCTCTTTAATCGAATACCTAATCCCGCCCGCCTCGATAGCGTCCTCTACTAATGATTAGGGAAATCATTTGTATGTGATATGTTGTCGATTGTATGCATGCAATGCAACAAACAATAGATTAATACTAACATGTGAATATTTACTATGTCGGTGAACATATATTATTAGCATCCAATTAGGGTCGAAGTAGGAGTTAGATTACTTACATGTGAGGAAGCCACGTAAATAAATCATACATATATATTACATGATATAAATAGATATACAAAGGAATAAATAAATTACATTCAGAATTGAATTTACATTATAAACATGCCCGAAAGGTTTTAGAAATAAGAGAAATAAAAATGAAATTGAAAACTGAAAACTGAAATATGAAAATATGTCGAATTAAAGTGATAATAAGGATAATAGTCGATTAGAGCCTAATTAGTAAACCTACGTCTGAACGAGACGAGTTTAGAGGCAGAAGTCACCTCAGAACAGGCGCAGCAACTACTGCAACCTCTGGAAGAGGCGCAGCAGACCTTGCGTCTGTTCGCGAGTTGGGTTCTGACTGTGAAAGTCAGAATCGCGACACTGTTAGCATTCATTGACCGTTTAAGGATAGATTATTGATATTGGACTCGAGTTAAGGTAATTTAATCGATTACATGCATCTGGAAATGTCATAAAGCGAATTAAAACGATTATTACAACGGTTTATTACAAAGGTTACAAATTGCGATTTACACGATGTCGGATTTTACAAAGATCGAAACATGAACATGGTATTAAGACTGAAACTGGAAAGTAAGGGTTTATAAATAAACTGAATGAAACAAATATATCACAATGGCGAATTCGGGTGATTTGATATGATCAAATCGAACCTCCAAAACCCGAGTTTGAATTAATTGACAAAAACCCGCAAATATGAGTTATAAAGAATTTTAGTCGAAAAGATTTGAAAAAGTTTGATAAAAAAAATAAGTAATGAAAAAAATTTGTCGAAAATAAGAAAAGAAACGAAGACGAAGAAGAAGACAAAACTACAGAGGACGCGACGAAGACGAAGAAGAGCAACATCAGCTAAGCAGCCTCTGGAAAAGGCGCAGCACATGCTGCGATCCTTCCAGAAGGCGCTGCTGCTGCGTTTCTTCTCGACGGTATCCCTTGGCTGTCTCGTCAAAAAGGTTTGAAAAAGGAGGTTTTAAAGACAGTTTTGAACATGCTTATAATATAAAGTTGTATATTAATGAAATAAAACAATAAATAAATAGGGAATTACACTCTCAGACTTACATGTTAGCGTCGCGAGATTTGACTAAAATCGATTACTAAGTGGTAACTCGACTCGATTTATGCAAGATGAAAGTGCCCTTAAAAAAGGATTTTGATAAAAAAATTGATTGATTAATTTTAGTGATTGTGTAGTTGGTCAAATTGGTCGGTCATGCAAAACGAGACTGGTACTCAGAAGGATCTGAGCTTACGTGGTCGATTGATCAAGCACGTAGACGTCAAAAGAAAGATCGTAGTATTAGAATGCAAAGGGAGAAGAGAAGGGCGGACACTCGCGTGAAAAATATGAAGGGCGAAGGCCTCTATTTATACTAATCACAAGGGAGGGTTTTGGAAAGGAATATGGACGGAAGTAGGAAAGAAATAACCAAACTAGGTTAAAACACGGAAGTCTGGACCGAAAGAAAGTTTGGAGAAAAGGCGCCGCAGATGCTGCGAACCTTAGAAGAGGCGCAACATTTGCTGCATCATTTCTCGGGCGCTATCCTTCTGCGCAAGAAAACGCGTTTGACAGCCTGTCGTATTTTAGGCATAACTTTCTCTACAAGACTCGGAAATTGGTAATTTCGGTGACGTTGGAAAGATAAAAGAATGATATAGAACTTTCAATGAAATAGGCTAGAGCCTAAAAAGATGTTATCACCTCGAAAAATGGGCCTAAAGGTCCGGGTATCATTTCTAGCTAAAATGAAATGCACATTTGTAAATGGAAACATAAGTTAGCTTAGGGAAGTGACATGGGACCAAATGTGAGATGTAATCTCAACATATTAGGGAATCCTAACCTTAGGTGGATAAGTATATTGCATTTTGACTCGGGATTGACGGTTATAGAAAATGAAGACGGTTTTTGACCCGGACTCCAAATGTACTCTAATTACTGCCAAAACGACCGTAATGACACCTAGATGACAATCATGAGGTATAAACAAGTGTATGATTTACCTTTTATTAACCGATTTACGAAACGTCATAAAATCGCGACATATGCTAAACATGCGGCCCAATCATCACTGGGTATTTGGTGGGAGGTGTAGAAACGAAGTATCTACAGAGCCTCCACTTTGACAGAGGCTTGGACAAGGCAAAAGTCAAAGTATAGCCATCAGGTCAATCGAAGATTACAACCTGGCGACTATGGCGATGCGAGGCGGCTCAAGGGGTCTGAGCCAAGGACCTGTCGTCGGGAACATTTTAAAGTCTGTCGACTTCAGGGGAGGGTCGTTTAAAGTCTATTAGACTACGTAAGGAAGCTCGCCAGCCATAAGAAGAAACCATACCTGAGAAACCCCTGGGTGAAACGGGAATGAAAGCGTTTCGGCAAAAACTCTTTGTCTGAAGATAACTTAGTGTCTTAAGGCATTAGGGGGCGACATGGCTTCTAAATAAGCTTCTTAACATTTCTAAAGGCTAACTCTGAAGGCTACCTCTTAAAGGAAGACCGAAGGGTAACTCTCCGAAGGACTGAACATGAGGACGTAACTGAAGAGAACTTTTGAGGATCACTGAAGGGTATCTTGAAGAAATAAAGGATTATTTGAAGGTTTTTCTCTGAAGGGATTAACATATGATGGATTATCCTGAATGACTGAACTATCCGAAAGGTTATCATATCTGAGGGACATTTCTTGAAAGGATTATCTGAAGGGGTTATCTGATCGATAACTTAAATTTCTGAAGGATCTGAAGGTACAATACTCTTATGAGGAATTTCTCTTGACCTCTGAAAAATCATATGTTGGGTCGTCAATGGCGCGTCCTTGGCACCGCTGAGGAGAAAATAATACATTGACAACGACGCGCCCTTGACATCGCTGAAAAAATAAAGGTGTTGATCGACAACGGCGCGTCCTTAGCACCGCTAAGGAAAGAAAATCCGCTCAGGTCGTCGTAAGCGAAATTCCGATAAAACTTTAGAGGAGAAGCCCATGAACTGTATTTAGTGATCGTGAACTCTCGTTGGGGAACAAATGTCGTAGATGTTTGATGCGTGTCGTTTATACACCAGAAATAAAGCCTATGTCTACTAACTGGGAAGTCAGTGGAAGTAGGATCGATCTCCTCAGGCAGGTAAACAACTATCTATAATCTAATCTGTCTAGTCACAATTTTGGGGGCTTAAAAGGGTTGATATCTAAACTACGAGATTAAAAGAGAGTTAAAAGAAATAAGAGAAATAAAGCGAAGAAATAGCGAATAGAAATCAGATAAAAGGGGAAACATGCCAGGAATCGGTCCGCCGTGGTAACTACACTATCGGGTTAACTAGGTCGTCAGTCTATTGATAAGAAGAGTAACAGTTTTCTCCTTTCGGTCTCAAACCAATGATTATACCCTTTCGGTCTCTAATCACCTATCGATTCTAAGCAAGTCTGCCCTACCAATCTCTCGATCTAGGTCGGGCTTAACTAGGTAATCGATCTCCTGCGTGCACTCATTCAACCAATTGACAATTAAATGCTTAAAACGATTCTTATCTCAAAACTAACCTAACATGTCAAACCTATCATGCTTCTACCACGGTTTCCCCCATCCTAGCATATTAACGAGATTAGCTACACATGGCTTGGGATACTATGCTTGCAATTGCTACGATAATAACATAAGATATGGTAAACTATAAGAGAAATAATAGGAATTTCAATAACAATAAAAGAAGAAATTAAAGCGCAAGAAATTAATTAAAGAAAGGGAAGAGAGTATCGATTACAGAGTAAGAAGATCGGAAATCGAGACAATCCAAAAATCGGATCTCCAAAAGTAACAGTAGCAAAGTCTAGGGTAAAGATGA
This sequence comes from Silene uniflora, assembly GCA_018983105.1. Classification (NCBI taxonomy): domain Eukaryota; kingdom Viridiplantae; phylum Streptophyta; class Magnoliopsida; order Caryophyllales; family Caryophyllaceae; genus Silene; species Silene uniflora. The sequence continues at coordinate 8,786 of JAGPOY010001213.1, forward strand.
ATAAAATGAAAGGTAAAAGATTAATCAGAGATCATAAAAGTTGGATGCCTCTGATTTGCGAGCTAATCTCTTATTTATAATAAAGCTAACACGAAACTAAACCTAAAGCGTCACGGACCAAAGCCCAGTAACACCAAACTACTCGATCGAGCAGAATCCTTCAAGCAACCTCTCGATCAAGTAAGTCACCAACTCGATCGAGGCCTTCCTCTTAAGCGATCACTCGATCGAGCACATGACAGCTCGATCGAGGCCTTCAACGCAATCAAACCACTCGATCGACCATAATCAGGGGTCGATCGAGGTCTTCTTCTTCATATGACTCGTGATGACTCACAACTTGGCTTTTGACTTGGATATGGGGTGGTTTCACACTTCCCAATGCATGAGCGATCTGTTCCGTCTCTTCCATCTTCTAAATATGCGTGCTTGGGACAGTTTCGGCTTGGTTTTCACTACTTCTCGACTTGTACCTACAAAATAGCAATGAAAGTACAAAGTAGCGGATTCGGGGCATAAAGTGACAAGAAATCACCTAAATGACATAGAAATGCGTGCCAAAATGGACCGTAAAGTCTATATGAAATGCACGTATCAATGTTGTAATCTGTTGGACGTAAATGAAAACTTTGGACGAAGCCCCCAGTTGGAGCGAGCGTTGCCCCTTATAATTACCTGCATGGTTAGTGGCCACACAAACAATTTAGCAGGAAATTAGCATGTAGGCACATAGGCACGTGACTTTGAATTAGGATGCACATAAGTTTTGCAAAGTTGCTTCTATTTCTGTATAGAAGTGTATAAAACTTGTTTAAAGAATTTGTTTCTTGCAATGCGTTATGCATATTTAATGGGCTCTAGACGCATGACTTGACGCGACATAGACTAGTATGGACGCAGACTGACGCAACATAGACTTATGTTTTGACGCGACACTGGGATGACCTTAATGCGACACGGAGATGATATTGATGCGACACGAGGATGATTTTGCCTAAATATGGGCAATCCCTAGCCAAATTAAGAAGACAACGCGTATTAGTTCAAAAAGCAGAAGATATGCGCCACTAATGAGGGCATATAAAGATAACCCATGACCCATAGATCAACTGCCTTCTTGGATGTCTTTCGCCACAGTTTGCTGTAGTGAGGCATGATGACTTGGAGAATCGATCTAAGACCTTTGTCGTTGTCCAAAATAAACATTATCCTAACTTTATTGAGGCTCGAAGAGTAAAATCAAAGGGTGAAATGACGGAAGTGTGGCGCCTTGGAAGAGAAGCCCCCAGTATGAGAAGATGACTTTTGTCTATTTGGTAAGTAGAAAACTGGGCGACGGCCTAGAGAAGGAGCCCCCACTATAGAGGTAGAAATGGAAATTGTGGTTGTGATGGGTGGTTGTGTCTATGAGGACTGCCTACGTATTCACGTGAAGTGAAATCAAACCAGATCGTAGTTCGAGTTGGCTATTGAGGATTGAGGTTAAAAGCTGATAGTTAGAATGGTTGATAATTGAGGTTGAAAGTTCATAGTTGGGATGGTTGTGTCCTTGTTAGGGGACTGCCTACGTATTCACGTGTAGTGAAATCAAACCAAATCGCAGTTCGAGTTTGTGCCTAAGCTATGCTGTTAGGGCCTTAAAGTGCATGGGTCACGAGTGTATATTCCTTTGGTGACTCAAAGAATCGATTTAAGATATTTCCTCCCTTGGTCATAGCCCAAAGAGGTATTGGTTCATAAAAATTTCCTTGTCATGTGAGCACACTTAAAAGTGGACCTTAAGAATGATATGGGTATGTCTCGTTCCGGGTAGCAAGGAATTTGAAGACTCCGTGTATGGGTCAAGGTGAAAACGACCTGGATATTTTTGGAATGTAGAGCTTGGTAATAAAGAGGCTTTGATGAACAAATCTCTGGAGGTTGATTTTGTGGAGTTAAGGCTAACAAGGTTATGGCTTGTAATGTGGCTTGGAAGTGGAGTCTCGGGCTTGATGTAGCCTGAGCACAAAAAGGGTAGTTAAATTGACGTGGGTTCAAATTTCCATGTCTTGGCCCTAAAGGTTGGGGATATATGACGAGCTTGAGAGGATTCTCAAAATTCCTAAGTGCCTTTCAATAATAGTCCCGAGAAGGACTTAGGGTGCATGAAAGGCTATGTGGCGGTGCTAGCTGACCATTCAACATCTTCAGCTTAGGGTTTTGCCGTTGACTATTGGCATTTGACTTTAGGCTTGTGCCGTTGACTATTGGCATTGATATAAAGGCTTGAGCATTTGACTTCAAGCCTTGGACTTCTGTCTATTGGACATTGATATTGATTTTGATTCTGCATGATTGAGCCTTTCTTGTGTGGCTCTTTTGCTTCTTTTGATTTTCGGTTTTGCCTTAGAATTGGATGTTGATTTGCCATTGGCATTGGGTCAGCCTAACATCTTTGTCTAAAATGGGTTGGTCTTTAGTAAACGGGTTGTGTATTGTGGGGAATGGGCTTGCCTACCGTCATGGATCACTAATAAGGAGACAGTTTGGATTTGTCATAGAATCTCTTGAGATATGCTCGTCCTAAACTAGCTTGTATCGAGGTTTCTAATGCCAGATATGGAATAGGTAAGGAAAATAACACGGAGTTTCGGGTTCTTCACCACTCGGAATGGAACATCGTTTAAGTGTACTCACATTGACATGGAATGTGTGGTTATTTATTTTAAAATGTCTCAAACCAATTCTTGTTATCACAGGAAATGGGTAATCAAAATGGATAGAATTATTATGGATTGAAAATTGTACTTTTATTGAATGAGAAATGAAATCAACATAGATTCAAGAGAACGTGACTCATGGGACACCCCCTCAGGTTGTCACTAGGAAATGAAAACTAAGAACGATAAACTAGAATAAATTATGGGATAGAAAGTGATGTTGTCGTCAATCCATCAAACAATATTTGTAACTCAACAAACTAGCAAAGTAGTAAGTAGAGGTCGAACCCAAAGTACGGGGGTATTCAAATCACTCTATCGAGTTGTAGTTGTGCTAAGGTTGTCACAATTGATTTTGGAAGGTTTATCTAACAACTAAGGCAAGCAATAAGCATGTATGATGTGATGATAATCAAAAAGGGAGAAACACGAGGGTGTCATGGGGTCATAGAGGATGATTAGAGGTAGAACACATGTAGTCAAGTATTGGGTCGATTGATTGAGGTCATAACGAAATAGGCCGGGTCGAGGCTTCCGATCTTACAACCCTTAGGTCGAAAAGGGTTAGCGACACGCGTACACCCTAACTCCCCTACTAGGCCTATGCACGGTCTAACCCACCATAGAGGCTTTCGATCTTACGATGGGGGTTGAATGGTAGTCTAGCAAACCTTGAGGCTTCCGATCTTACAAGGTTTGCTTGGACATAAGAGAATCAATGCAAGTTTTGTCATTCAAAAATTTCATCAAACACATAGCATGCATAAGACTAGATAACATGATAATAAGTTTAATCAATCAATCAATCCTCAACATCAACATGTATTCATCCCAACAATCATTCCCCTAATTACCCATTTACCCTAGTTGGGTAACTACTCACTAATCATGGTAATAGGATTGCAATTTAAAGAGTAGAGAGTAATTAGAATAAAGAAACATGATGAACAATCAAAAGATTAACAAGTAATTAAAGAGAAACTAGAGATTATACCAACTTAATAAGGATATTGAACAATAATGAAATAAGAAGAAACCCTTTGATAAATGAAGAATGGTCAAATCTTCAATTACAACCCAAGTCTTCTACAATCTAAATCTAATATTATTGTGGAAAGATTAAAGAGCAATTGTTGAAAGATTGAAGGATTAATTTAAGAGAGTAATCTAGTCTAATCTACTCCTAAGGGGGCTTGTCAAGCTTAACCCTAGAATTATTACAAGTTGGGTATTTATACTTAGTACAAGAATTAGCTTAAGTAGAGGTGGAGTGTTGCACAAGGACATGGCGGAGTAATTAGAAGTAGCCCGGGTCGTAAGGAAACCATCCCGGGCATTTGTACCTCGAACCCGCCCGGGTCGCAAGGAAGTCGCTTGGGTTGGCCACGACCCGCCTGGGTTCTCCTCAAGTCGCCCGGGTTCTAGGTACAAAAACTCCTCTTGGCTTCGTCCGGGTGCAAAACCCGTAGGGGTGACCGCCTAGCCCGTGAGGGCTCCTCTTCTTAGCTTCAAATCTTCACTTAGGCTATTGGTTCCGTCTCCTCTACATGCTAGGTCCTTGGATGTCGTTCATTTAGCTCCGAAATGCCTCGTTCATGCATGGTTTGGCTCCTCCACCTACAAGAAAGCACAAACCCGATAGAAAGAAAAATAGTAAGCTAAAGAGGTCGAAAGTACCCTAATAAGTACGTAAAAAACATGCATAATGGGGTTCGTTAAGGGGGTAAACTGCGTCGAGTATGGTCACATCAAATATCCCCAAACCGAACTTTTGCTCGTCCCGAGCAAAGAGGTGAACAAAACCATGACCCTTATTTAAACTAATCCTAATAGCATATCCAATATGAGACAATTAGCGGGTCTCACTCCGCCCCTTCAACTCACAACAAGGTATCCATGAGGTAGGACACCTTCTTGCAAGGCAAGGTGGGGCTTGCCAAAATGGCGATGCATCCAACATGAAGCACACAAAAGAAGCAATGGATGCATTTACAAAAGAAGTCACCACTTTCCTCATCTAAGTGGCGGAAATCATCTAAAAGGGAAGTAATTCAAGGGTACACACTCCATTATAGATAATAGTTCTCGAAGCCACTAAGTCCAAGAGGATACAAATAAGTCACCTCCAAGTGGTTTCAAACTAGTCTACTTTCGTCCACAATTGATAAATGCTTTCGTCAAGAGTAGGTTCCCTATGGCGTTAGAAAACACTGTAGGATCGCGGAATTCCCCTCTTGCCTAGACAAGGAAAAGGGTCGTCCCCTCTCCACCATGCAACAAAAGTATGATCATTAATGGATGAAGGGTTCAAGATATGTATGGGTTTCACATATGTAGTTTGCTTTTGGATTATTTTCCCCCCATTTTTATAACATTCGACATTTAAGAACATTTCTTGCCATTTTTGATGTTTTAGCATTTTTATACTTGGCAATTTCCCTTAATTTTGGATTTTGACATTTTTGAACAATTAATAGTAACCCCATATGTAGCAAGGGTAGGTACTCTTAGAAAAGAATAGGAGTCTATTTTTGCTCCTTATTTGATTGCAAACATTTTGGCTTTGATTGAACTTGGAACTCATTTTGACAATTTTTGTGCCTATTCCCTTTGATTAACAATATGATGCTAGTATTGAAAGAACGGTTGCATGGCATCAAGAGTCACCTAGGAATAAACGGTAGCCAAGGAATTATCACGTCACAAGGTACTCTCGACTAGGCCTTAGTCCATGGTTCAAAAGATACTAGTAGGACACAACCTAGGGTGTCTTGAAGGTATTCTAGCAAACAAAGTCTCAAGGAGAAAGAATATCTACAAGGTCCTTATGTACACTTGTCAAACTTGTCAATTAGGCATTTCACAAAGGTTTTCTTAAATGCAACTATATGCCATGATGCAACTAACATTTATACAAGTCTAATGCATATGCTCCAATCAACTACATGCCATATAATCTAAATGCAAGCTCCTAACAACACATAGGCATACAAACCGCAACAACAAAACACACAACATCCTCCTTGACAAACAAGCCCATTCTCCTCATATGAATAACAAAAAGAAATGGAAGGGAATTAGAACGATCATACCAAGCGGTCTTCATATTACCTTTCTAATGTCTCAAATGAAGTGTCGTACCTATGTGAGAAGAGAACAATAGCACACAAGTATATACAATTCTACACTACAAATGTAAAGAACATGTTTTTGGCTTTTGTATTTTTCAAATTTTTATGGCTTTTGTTTTTATGAAATGAAAGAACATTTTTTTGAGATTTTTCGAAATTTTTCAATTTTTATGGATTTTGGAATATAAATTCCCATCCCCCACTCCATTTCAGACATTGTCCTCAATATACAAGGTAGGAGTAGGAAATGAAAATGAAAGACATGTTTCTGTATTTTGAATATTTGAAAAGTAAGTACATGTTTTTGGGTTTTATATTTATGAAATTGAAATACGAATGCAATGCATGATATGAATGAATGCATGCTCTAAGTAAATGCAATTCTACATGACATATATCAAAAATGAATGCAATCTAAATTACACTAAGTGATGCATGTTATC
>JAGPOY010001214.1:0-18391 GCA_018983105.1 Silene uniflora
GACGGAAATCTGAAATTAAGACGAAAAAAATTTGACCATTAATTTACAAGTTTATTGTTAGAAAATGACAATTTAACTTTTTATATAAATTATCACTTTTTATCATAAAATAACACACATTCCCTTGTCTTAAGTTAAAACCATCTTAATCAATAGGAGTAATTCGTGATTACACAGTATAGTCCCACTAGTCTGCTTTACTCTGACAATAGTCACCCACCTTGTTGTTAGCACTTTTGTTTGTTATCTCCATTCTCCACTCTTCTTTTCCCACTTTCACCCTCACACACCCTTTTCCCTTCCCTGTCTTCATTACTACTCCTCAGATGTCCCCACCTCCCCACCAACCCCGTCACCCACCACCACCACCGCAACAACCACCACACCAACAACCACCACCGCAACAACCACCACCAGAATACCAATACTACCCTTACCCATACCCTCCTCCCCACCACCATCGCCACCGTCCAAGATCCCGATCCTTCGCCTCATGCATCCTAGCCACAACCTTCCTTCTCACCCTCATCCTCGCCGCCGCGATCACAATTTTCATCCTTTTCCGCCCACATGACCCCACCATTTCCGTCACCTCAATGCGGTTCCCTTCTTTTACTGTCCGCAGCACTGCGGCCAACTTCACCTTCATCCAATACGCCGCGGTCCGGAACCCAAACAGGTACGATTTCTCGCATCACGGCAGCTCACTTCAGCTCATTTCAGCTTCTGCGGGCCCTGTCGGGTCAATTTATATTCCCGCTGCTACTATCGCTGCTGGTCGGACACAGTTTGTGTCTGCAACCTTTTTGGTTAAGTCTTTTCCTGTGGGGGACTCGCAGGGTTCGGGGGTTTCGGCTGTGGCGGATAGTGGGTCGGTTGTTGGGCCTGGGCCGAGTATGGAGCTCGAGACTAGGATGACTTTGGTTGGGAGTGTTAAGGTTGTTCAAGTGTTTGCTCATCATGTTGAGGTTTCTGCTAGGTGTCGGGTTAGTGTTCGTGTTGCTGATGGATCCATTCTTGGGTATAATTGTTGATCAGTTCGATTGATCCCGTCTTATGTCGAATTCCGTTTCAGATGTGGTGGCGGAACTAGGTAATGAGTCAATTCGTATCTATTTTTGCAAGTTAGAAGTTGTTTGGTAAGGTATAGATTAGTCGATTTTTTTCGAAATTGTATGGTCGTAAAATCATTAGCAAGTGTAAAAAAAGTTGGGGAAATGTTTGTTCTATAGATGTATTATGTATGTAATAATTTAGAACTATGCCATTATTTTAAGTAGTCTGGCATGATGTATTTCATCAATGTTATTGGAGGAAATTGTAGTCTGATGTTTCAGATTCAAGCGATAAAGATGTTTCAGAGAATTGATAGATCAAAATGTGTTTCACAATCACAGATTATAAAAGGAGAACGTTTCTCATGTATGGAATTGAGAACTAAATCCTAGAACGTGTCGACTGCTCAAATTGGAAGTGATCCTCAGATTTGAATGAGTATAGGTGAAACCATTGATGAGCTCTGGGACAAAGATTCACAAAACAACAAACTGTATATAAACATAAACATAAAGCAAGGAAAAGAATTTGACAAATAAACGGTTACCCTATTATTACCCCATTCATTCATGCATATGTACCGAGTGTATGGACATGTATGTACTTATGGCCATCACTCGGCCTCACTATCCCGACATCTCATCAAGACGACGATCCATGATCTGGGACACGGTTTCCATCAATGTCGTTTCACTTGAGCATGGGAGGACGGCATCCATTGCCTCTTGAACAATCTCCTCTATTACGGATTCCTTCCTCACAATCTCACGACACATGATGTTTCCAATTGCATATGGTGTGAGTCCTCTTTCCACACCTTTCTTAAGCAACATGGTGGAGATAAGCAGAGTGCGTGCACTTTCAATAGGCATGTCCCAACCATAAAACTTGAGAAGGGCTATGTCTTCCTCAGCATCTAGTGATTTGATGTAGTTAACGGTCTCTGGAGAGTATGGTTGCTTAGCTTGCGGCCAGTAGAGCCAGTCAAAAGTGCAATCTTCAAACTATATTTACAAGAGATAACTTGATTGGATTAATCACGTGAAACACATAGATGAAGCTTTTACTAAGAACATAAAAGAAAATTCAAAATCCAAATAAAAAGATGACTAGAATAGGATTTGAATAGCAAACCATGAGTCCATTTATGATCACCCCAACGGTCCGAACAAGATGAGGGTACAACAAAGGGATTGTAATTCAGCAAGTCTTTTGACAATTCGATTAACAAAACTAACGGTAATTCGGTCTAACGGTATTTTGGTCTAACGGTATTTTGGTCTGAAGTCAAGAAATACTTATCCAAGATCCAAAGCAACCACAGAGAGACGGACTCAGTAATTTACACACTACACACTGCTATGACAGAAATAAAAGCATTGAAGCCATAGCATAATAAGCTCCGATGCACAGATCACACAATCAGGCAAAATTTTACCAACGATACACCAAGTTACTCATATATTATAATAACACTAAAAGGGCAAACATTAAATACGCTATTCAGGAGAATGGAAACAATCTGAAAGCGTTGACATAGATTTATACAATTATACCTAAAAGACTGACAAAAAACCATTACATATGTCCAAGATCCAAGCAATCACAGAAACACAAGTCATCATTTAGTGGATTATTAGTTTAGTACCTTTATATGTGATTATTCATGTGTACAACTAATACAAGAAAACCCAACAAACAATTAATAAATCTATCAGAGCGGAGTACAGTATACAGACCAGTAAACCGAAATAGAATGATTTATTGAATAATTGACAAGGTCCATAACAGTTGGCAAACAGACTCCCATAGAATCACAGCATTGACTTGTAAACAGCACCAAAAAGACGCTAAACAAAAAGCAGGAAAGGGTACTTACACTCTCCGGCAAGCAGTACCCATGATCAATAGGTATAAGGGTAATTCGCCCAGTTTCACTGTCTTTGCTAAACAATATATTTCCAGAGTGCCTATCAGCATTAGCCAACCTCATGTCCAGAACAGAGATTTTGTGTACCTCCTCAACCGGGAAAGCACCAGGACCAATATCCTCACAGCTGCCATTGTTCTTCATGAACTTCTGCAGAGATCCAATCTTGTCCTTTATACCATTAGGATGGTTGAATCCATTATGTAAGCACTTGACCATGCTAGTAGGTGGCACCCCAGAAAACCCAACCGCACCTCCAGAAATGCCACGCCTCCCGCTAATTGGATGATCCAAGAGGTAAGCTGCGACTTCCCTGAATGCTCCTTGCCCGACTCTTGTACCCCTCTTCAACCCCTCACCATCTGAAGTTAAAGGTAGTCCATGAGGGTTGTTCATTGCTTTAGGCTCCTCATCAATTGGCTTAAAAACAGAAACATAATCAGATCCAGTCGAGTCACGCATAAGGTAGGCCCCACCTGACCCTTCAGCCGACATGATAGGCGAATGCCCATTAGCTAACCCATTTTTAGTCATCTCTATTACATCCAATATGGGTTTTGGCACACTACTTTTTAGAACTGACACCAAAATGTCCTTCTCCACCCCCTCACGAACTCCATCACATTCATATTCATACTTCTTCTTACCAATCACATCAGATGCATCAATTGACAACTCGAATCCCTTAGACGACTTTCTAACAATCAAAAGAATGACACCATTGTCATTATGCTTGACAATATCATTAAACAATACTTGGTCATCAAGCTCCTCCCCGTCATAAATAAGCTCATGATCCTCCTCATACCCTAACCCCTTAACCTTCTTCGCTATCACTTTCTTAACAGACGCAACATCCTGAAACCGACCCACTTTGAAGAAGCTTAGCTTCTTCCCACTATCAGTCCTAACCTCAATCGCCTGTAAATCAGAAACCTTAACCATAATATGAAAAACATCCCCATTCGCAATATCATAATCCCTAACCAGCGAATCACTACGGGACAATTCCCTCCCACCATACACTAATTTCTGGTTCTTAAACACAACCCCAGTGCAATTCTGAATCTTTAGTTTAACAGACAGAATTGTTTCGTCTTTGAATACCCGTAATGGGGCCCAGTGCATACTCCCCAACCCATTCACTTCTATCATAATCGATTCATCCAATCTCAAAAAGAACCACCGCGGGATTGCGGGTTCCTCCGGCCTCCTAACTAATGCAGCCGACGACATTTTTCTACTAAAGAATCAAACTTCAATAAGATCTATATATATTCACTATCACTAAGCGTACGAAAAAAATTACTACAAATTCGACATTATAATTTCTGTACGATATATATTATTATATCTATGATGAACAATAAGGAATGAATTAAAATTCGAATTACGAAATTTGGAATTATGGTAATGAAACCCTAAGGCTTCAAAACATTGATGATATCAAAGTAATAGCATACCTCCGATCAAATTCAGAAACCCTAAATTGATAGAGTCGGCGAATTAATTCGTGATTGGGATGAATCACGAGAAATTCCGCCCAAATTGAGACAATTGAAGGTTCGGAAACCCTAGATTATGAACTTGATCGAAGAAATTAGGAACAAAGTCACTCAATTACTTTAATGGAATTCCGAATTTGCTTTTTTTGGTATTTTTTGTTTTCTAGGGTTTGGAATTAGGGAAGAACAATGACGACACAAAATTGAGAACATAGACGACAAAAAGAGTTGAAGAGCAGTTCGTCTTATACGAAGTTTAGAAAGTGAAGTGTAATAGTGACGCTTTCTGTTAATTATTTATTACTATTATTTTAGGGAAATGCTAAATACAACCCACTGGGCTGTATTTAAGAAACCAAAAGAGGAAATAAATTCTTAATATATGTATTAATTGTATTGATTAATGTGTAATTTAGTTTTTAATTCCTAAATCAATACTCAAATTAGAATGTATTTAATGCTTAAATACAACCCAATGGGTTGTATTTAGCATTTCCCATTATTTTATTATTGATTTTTTTTTTGACGAGGGACCTGTAGCCGTTATCTATGGTATGTACTAGATAAACCCTAAACATACGTGATAACCCGCAAACAACGTATATCAGATAAACACTAGTATTATTATTTATTATCATTAATTATTGAAATTAATACGAGTGTAAAACAAATATTTTCATTGGTTGGAAAAATGTGGAGCTATGAAATTTTTGGTGCATTAATTAATTTGATGTGTTATATTTTGCCTTGGGCATTAAGAAAATGACATAATCAAATCAGAATATTTGATTTGATTATATTAATTAGTTATAGAAATAAATAAGAGAATAGAAGAAGAATTTCATTGGTTGAAAAATGTGGATTTACGAGTTTTTTCGATGCATTATTTAAGTTGGTGATTACATTTTGCCTTGGGTAGTAAGAAAACCGTTAAATAAGAATATTTTGATTTTAATGCTTGTAGACTTTCCACTATCTTTTTTGAGGTTATCATGGGAAAAATTTACGCCTTATTCAATCCGTTATACCAAAGGCAACAATTGAGATGGCACTTGTAAATTTCTTGGATATAGGAGTATATATTTTCTAACTCCATTGTTTTGATCCTTTCGATCCTATTATCTATGCACCTTTTTCAGTACATTATTTAAATTGTGCAAAACTGCAAAAACAATATTATGTAATTTATGATCGAGAGGCCGATGTACTATTCTTTTTATCTTTTTAATTACGAGAACTAGTATCAAAACGAGTATATAGGTATGTTGAACCACATTTGTTGACAATGCCAAGTCCTTAATCTTTTCTTACCCCCTTGACTAATATGTGTTGGCTAGATATGAGCTGTAACAGGTTTACAAGGATTGACTTAATTCATCGCCCCTTCCCCTCTTAAGTATCGGATCAATAAAATCAACAAGGTATTGGGTAATTCCCGAGTAATTGAATATTGAGTCTGGGTGTGTCTCTTAGATTATATCATTCTTTGTTTTTTCACTTTAATTCTGTTAAAAAGGTTAAATAAATATGTTGAAGTCTATAGACATTATAATTCTTTGAAAACTACCTTCAACTCGAGTCTCGAGCGAGCTATAAATATTCACAAGTAGTAATACTCGTAGTAATGTGTTGTGGAGAGCCTCTAACTTCTAAAGTCATTTTAAGCTTTCACTTTTCATCAATCAAGAAATGTTCAATGTATTTATTGTAACATACTTAATTAAGTACTTAACCCACCATTCTCTTTGGGGACGTATGTGCTACTATACCCTTTGAAAGGAACAAGCTAAGTAATGAACACAAACATTGATGTTGATTTCATCATATCAATGCTAATAAGTTAATCGAAAAAAAAAAAAAAATGTATGAGACGGTGTAGAATTTGTGATCAACTGTTATATGCGAATTTTGATTGGCCTCTAATATGTAACTGTCATATAAAAACGTATAGATATTAACCAATAAGTTGTTCTATTCTACTTCGTATTTACAAAGACTTTTTATTTAACTTTAAACAGTAGTGTTTAGGAGGACTATTTTATTGCGTAGGAAACTGCAGTCCTCTAAGTCATTGTCATTTGTTTTGGAGTGAATGTAGTCATCGAACATTAGATCTCTTAAGAATTAAAAAATTAAGATATACTAGCATCCCCCTTAAAACTAAAAGAATAAGAAATTTGTAGTTTTTCCCGCCTAAGTCAATGGGCCTCAAATTGGGCTTATTTTTTTATTAATCCGCATCACAAATTGTTTAATAAGACTGTCTTATACCATAAGACGAGTCCTTTTAACAAAAAGCCCAAAAAATATTCCTTAAAAAAAATTAAAGAATAAAAAAACATCAATAATTAATACCCACTAACTGTTACACTAAGTATGGTTACCATCTTCATCCCTACGCCCTCCCTTATTCAATTAATATCCCGCCGTCAGTCCGCCACTGTTATCTCAACCACAACGTCGGCTACATTACTCACACAACTCCTCCACGCCAATATTCGTCTCCACATCGTTTAATTTTTTTTTTTTTTTATATTTAGAATACACAGTTTTCAAACTAAAATTGATGGTCATTAGTCTAAAAACCATGCTCGACTTATCGAGAAGAAACAAAAATAAAAACATCGGTTTTCATTGTAATTATATATGAAGTTTCGAAACTAAAATTGTGAGTTTTGAAATCGAAACTAAAATTGTGAGTATATGCCAATTGAACTTGGGAGTTAACTATAAATCAGTTTAAGTTAATTTGAAGCGATAATTTTCAAATTAAAACACAAAGTTCTTAATATAAAACCATGAGTATTTAGGTTAAAACAATTAAAACACAAAGTTCTTAATACAAAACCATGAGTATTTAGGTTAAAACAATTAGTTGGAACTTGAAGTATAGAAATATGAAATTTCAATTCAAAATCGGAAAATTTCTAGAATACAGTCCAAACCTAGTTTGTTGATGTTGACCATGATTATCATCATTCTTCGCCTTTCGTTTTAGTTGACTGTGGAAGGACCGAAGGAGATAAATGACCTAACAATGGTTATGAAAACGGCAATCAGGATGTGTGAGGCGGCGGTGAGAGACGTGGATTGCAGAGAATGTGGAGTAAGTGGTGGTGGTGAGATGTGGATTGCATTAGGCGGCGGAGGAGGTGGTGGTGAGGATGGTAGTTGCAGTTTTGGTGGAAAACGTTCATAGCCCGTAGACTGTAGTTGTGAATTGGTAAATTGAGAATGAGGGTTTTATTTTGTTTTTACTTATTTAACCTTCTCTCAATGGGCTATTCTCTCCTATTGGGCTCGTCTTATAGCATAAGACGGTCTTATAGGAGAGTTACTGAATCCGCATTGATTGATAAACTAGCTAATGAATTGCTGCATTGATAAAAAAAAAAAGGCCCAACAAAATATTAAAGAAAAAAATCTGTCAATCAATTTCAGCGAAATTGGTGGAGAATATTTCTCTTTACAATAATTGGAGATTATTTTTATCCGGTCAAAGTTTTTATCCTGGAAAAGTTTTTATTTTTAGAAATCAAATCAACTTAATCAATTATAATAATTGTAGAATATTTTTAACCATGATTGCAATATCACATATTACAATTATTTCATAAATCAAAACAATTCAATTGCTGCATTGATAAAAATACTGCACAACAAAATATAAAAAAAAAAAAGTCTGTCAATCAATTTCATCGAAATATGTGGAAAATATTTCTCCTTACGATAATTACTCGTGATTATAATCAAAAATCTAAATCTAAATTTTAACTACTAAACTTCATAGTCACGAAAAATTAGTTGAATAAAGTACTCACGAATACAGTAAAAAAAACGTACTACAATAGTTTTACAATAAATCATTACTCGGTACATAATTATAAATCTAATCAATTCAATCATCCTGCCAACTAGAGGATTAACAATCATCCTGGGAAAGTTTTTATTTTTAGAAATCAAATCAACTCAATCAATTACAATAATTGTAAAAAAAATTTATCCAAGATTGCAATATCAAATATTACAATTTTTTATCCGAGGGAAAAAAAATTATATGGCAATTTTTTATATTGCAACTTTTTATAAGATTAAAAATACATTGCAATTTTTTATCCGGGGAAAAAAAAAATTGCTGTAAAATTGTGCTTAAGCAAACTCGGAAAATTAATAGTTAATCTGTAACCAATATGATCGCGCTATATAATTACCGGGTCTCATGATCGCTACGCTATATAATTACCGGGTCTCATGATCGCCACGCTAATTGGTTTATGGCGACGGTTCCGTCTCTTATTTATTCTACTCTATTGTCAATGTTTATACGTAATAAATTTATTGTATTTTGTTATAATATAACACTAAATAATTAAAAGTTTAATTCTACTTATTTAATTACGTAAATTTTTTATCCGAATAAATAACTAAAAGTTTATTTCTATTTATTTAATTACCCTATCTCTAATATATCCTTCTTATATTATAACGTTCAATTTAAAGTCGAATTACTTTTAAACATTTACTTCTACTGCCCCACTGATGATTACAACTCCTCAAATAACCCGTGCTATAGCACGAGAGCTAAACTAGTTTGAAGGATTAAACTATTAGCTCTATTGTTTTTGAGGTTTTAGTCAACATATATGAGTATATGACTAGGCCCTGTTTGGTAAACAGCGGATTAGTTTCAGCATAAGCAGATTGTAAAAGCAGATTATAAATAGCAGATTTTATCAGAAGGTTTGACTAACATATTATAATTAGCAGAATTAATTTGAGTGTTTGGTAATTAGCAGATTACGATTAGTAGATTGTTAATTTTCTTTGTAAAATGGAGAAAAATTTCCTATTTTATAATATGCTAACCAATATGCTAGGGTAAGCAGCATATTGTAAAACAACATATTAACCCCAAATATGTTGTTTCAATATACTGTTTACCAAACACTAAAATTAGCATATTGATTGGTCAAACATGCTAAAACCTTTGAATATGCTAAAAATTGGCCAATATGCTGTTTACCAAACAGCGCCTATATCGTTTAACACTTCTACATCGCCTATAGAGAAGGGATCGAGTATGGGCTAATCCGTCATATTTTACATTCGATATTTATAATTCAAGATTAATTTTCTCACATATAAGAAATGAGTAAAATTGTGATTAGTATTATAGGTATATACAGTATAATTTTACCAACAAAAACAAGAAGATTACATTTGGCATAAAAATAAATTTGTCTACTCCTTCCGTGACTCCGTCTCATTCAATTTTTCTACTTTGATGTTCTTTGTGACGGAGGGATAAATGAAGAAGCCGTTTTAAACTACGAGAGACGGTCACTATGATAGTTCAACCGGACATAATGTCACACACGTCGTTGATTGACGCAGACCGAAATTGTACATACGGTGACAATCAAAATCAACCGTAAATGGCCGGCTTGAAATATACTTGCATGTCAATTTCTTAATCTATGACTCCCTCTTACGCCTTCTAATTATGTACTCCTACAAAACATTAGGAAAACAGTGATAATGATTTTACAAAAAGGGGCGTTTATAGATACTATACTCCGGTAGATAGTATTATGAGCCGTTTTAAGAAACGGAGAGAAATCGTTGGTTATTCTGCGATGGTTTCTAAAAACTTTATGGTGAACAGAGTTGAAGATTTTATAATATATTTATATATTTATTCAGTCCTTTATGAGACAGTTTCATAATAAATTTTACTGAGCCCATTTTACAATTTAAGGTATACATTGTTTGAAAATATAAGTACAAAATCAAACGGTCAACAATTTTCATTGCCAAAAATCCGATTTAATTCAAAACGGGTAATTTCTATTATATATTTGATAACGATATGAAAGTTGCAACAGATTGACAAGAT
The DNA here is from genome assembly GCA_018983105.1 of Silene uniflora. NCBI lineage: Eukaryota > Viridiplantae > Streptophyta > Magnoliopsida > Caryophyllales > Caryophyllaceae > Silene > Silene uniflora. Next base: position 10,388 of record JAGPOY010001214.1, read on the forward strand.
GAAGTTTCAGCTCGGCAAAATAGAAAATAGAAACGATATTAGAACTTTATGGGCTCATGGATGGAAGTGTGGAACAAACACGGAGCATATATGACCGGTGTTTAGGATGGCTCGTAAGTGGAACGCAAATTCTCCCGTAAATCATTTTTTAATTAGCTTTTTATTGTGTGTCCTTGGGGGATATGTTAGAAAAACCGTTAAAACAACAAAAGTCTCGCCGTATTTTAGGGTGATAAACCCCAGGATGAATCTGATAACTTTATCATGAGTCCATCTCTTAAGAAAAATCGAGTTAGAGTTATATCCTAAAGCTTGGTCAGAACTCAGAAGTGCCACTGTAAAGCAACTGAACTCCAACGGCGTAGTTAAACGCCATTGGAATTAGCCGGAACATCGTTAGTACCTATAGGACTATAGGAGGTTCAATAATTCTGTCTGAATCGTAAAGGAACTCAGATTACATCTTCAAGGCCAATGGCGCAATTTAATTAATCATACATGTTTTGCATATAGCAGAACCTTGATGTATACAGTTCAATTCACGGTAATCTTAAGCGCATTTTTGTTTGTTAATTAATGCGACAATGGTTGCAGAATACAGAGTAATCATTCTATCTAGGAAGACTTTCAATCTCCATATACTAGATAATGATGCAATTTCCTCAACTGAATTGCTGCACTAGTAGTTCAGCACTACACTGACTTGAGCGAGGTAAGAGATTCGACATATTTTGAAATCCGAAGAGACCCACCACCACGATATGTTGATTCTATCGTTCCATAGACACCATGTTTAACACAATGATCGTTATCAATTCTCGAAGATATGAGTTCTCCATTCCAATCATAAAAAAAAGCCACGTCATCACAAGGGATCCCGATAGAAATACAACCAATAACCTGTCGGAGAGTGAACAAGTTAGCCCAAGAATTCGCGACACCATATTCCATCATCATCCAAACCTGAACCTCGTCAATAATAGGATACTCAAAGTAATAACTAACAATCCCAGCTACAGTGCCTTTGAGCTCCGACACACTCCAGTAAAATCGGCCATCAGGACACTCTTCAGTGAGAGGAGGACCGTTCAATAGATGACAAACCTCGCTAGTCATGTCGAATGTGAGGATGTGATATTCTTCTTCATAACCTGCCCTGCTGCAAGCCCAGTGAAAAACACCATTGACCAGGCAATGAGAAATAGCCGGGTCAGATTCGAGTAATGGAAAATGACGATCTAAATGCTCAAATTCTGGATGTGGATCGTCAATGGTGTTAAGAGAATATACAGTTCTCCAAGTATCAGATGCATGATTATAAACACTGACTTGCCAACATTGATTCAGACCCGATTTATAATCTGACCAGTGGTGGATAACCACCACCTTATAAGCATTACTGGTATGATCAAATCCAAACCCAATGCTCAACCTTTCGGGTTGTTTCCTGTGATCATCGTTAGAAACCAACAAATGCATTGGAAACGGAAAGAACACTTGAGGGCGAATATGTTTGTACTCTCGAGTAGTCGGGTTCCATAGAGTTAGGGTACCGACCCACTGATCGACCAAACTTCTGAATATGCAATATATTCCGTTTACAGGTCCAAATATTTCGATCTTTCTAAGAAAAGTTATTTCGGAACCATCACCATCTTCGTCATCAGAAGGGGGCCATTCTACGTCTTCAACGCCTTCTTCGTCTAAAAACGGAGGCCATTCTAGATCGTCAAGTTTTTCAAGGGTGTGACGATCAAGGACAGAAATGACATGAGTTTTCGTAATTGGGTCTTTGCGGTAACACAGGAGTTTACTGTTGCTGTTGCCCCTGGTTTCGGAAAGATGACAGTGTTGGTCCACGAAGTGACGGCTTTGGATAACGGAAAGCCAATGTTTGCAGACACATTTGAAACGCGAAAGGGATTTTATGGGTAACAGTACCAAAATTAGGATCAACAATTCCTCCGGCAAATCCATCTCCTAAAATATCAAAAATATAAGAAACATAATCAAGTTCGAATTTTTTGGCTAGATAAGGTCATTTAACAAATTAATTAGACATTTTGGTGTTGAGCTCAAAGTATCTGGGGCCAATGGGTACAAGTCATCACATTTATCTATTTTTCCAGTTTTTATATGAAGCCGCTAAACTCCTAAGCGGCTTGTGTCTTTAGCATTTGGCCAAGGAAGCTGCAACTTAGGGAATGGGGGAAGTCGCCGGTCTCCCCAGCAGTTTTGTTCATTGCAATTTGCAGAAACATTCTGTAACTTGTGTCTTTAGCATTAGACATTTTGGTGTTGGGCTCAAAATAGCGCTCCTTTATTATACACATATTTATTTTCAACTCGATCACTTTCATTCTTATGTTCATCTTCTCACACATTCATCATCTCATTTCATTGTTTTCAACTCAAAAAACTCCCTTTTATATCATCTCCATTAGAAATCTGGACAGTTGTTTATCACATTAAAGCTTCTTGCGAGACGGAATCAGCGTTCGTCTTCATCAATCGACAATAGTCACCATGTCAATTGTCAATTAATTCCAAGTTCTTTCGCAATTCGTTCTACAATCGTGCTTAATGCTTACCAAAATTGATTAAAAATGCCATTTCTCCTAATTCTTAAATGTTAACCCTAAATTTGCGATTGGTACCAGAATTGAATAAGAGCCCCAGATTTCCCAAATTTAATGTTAACCCAGAAATTGATTAGAATGAAAAATCCGGAAAACAGCACAGATATTTTCGTAACAAGTATAAAGAGATTCGAAAAGGTGGGAGGATGGAGGAGGGGGACTCGAAAATTGAGAACAATTGAAAAAATTTACCTGATTTTGCTTGCCCAGAAATGAGGAATTGCAATATTCAGAGGAAATTGAGTATAAAGGGGAGAATTGAGTTTGGGTTGTACGGGAGAATTTGTGTAGTGCTAAACAGGTGTAGATTGTGGGGGTTACTGTCAAAAGTAGGTTATTTGAAAAAATGGTAAACTTCGATACTCAATAAATGGTAAATAGAAAAAACACAAAATAAAAAAAGTAAATTATAAATAACCCTTTTTTATAATCGATTTTTTTGAAATAACTTCCTTTTATATTTTTTTATTCAAATAACTCTCTTATAAAACATGTTTTTATACAAATCAATACATATTTTACCGGAATGAGACTTATAATTGAATTTTCCGGCCAAAAGTTCATTTTTCCTTCATTTTTCACTTATATAAGATGCTAAATTACTTTTCCGCTTAATTACTCACTATGTTATCCTTTAAAACAAGACAAAATGACGCATTTATTCTCCATTCTTTTTCGTTCAAAGTGTATTATTTGAGTGTGTTATATTTCAGAGAGATCTGAAATTGGTCACGGGTTATGGAAACATAGTAGCGATGTAGGGATTACGTTATAAGAATGGTAATTCGATCAAATTATAAAAAATAAATCTAATTCCGGTGAAGAGGCATTGATTTGTTGAAAAACAAGTTTTATAAGAAAGTTATTTGAATAAAAAATTATAAAAGGGAGTTATTTAAAAAAAACATGATTATATAAGAGAGTTATTTGTAATTTACTCAAATAAAAATGAGAGTACCACATGGAAAATAAAAAAACACGAGGTACCACGTACAATATTTCAAAGATAACAAACAAAAGCATTCCAACCGATCATTACCGGTCCGAATTCTCTCCATTTCCTCAAAAGAAATAGAGGTTCGCTTCTAATCAACGGTCCGGATTGTAATGATCCAAATATCCAATGCTTGTAATCGTTTTATAAAAATAAAGTCTTAATGGATCGTACTATAAAGAAAGCTTGGTCAGAACTCAGAAGTGCCACTGTAAAGCAACTGAACTCCAATGTCGTAGTTAAATGCCATTGGAATCAGCCGGAACATCGCCAGTACCTTTAGAAGGTTCAATAATTATGTCTGAATCGTAAAGGAACTCAGCTGACATCTTCAAAGCCAATGGTGCAATTTAATTAATCATACACTAGTGTAGATCCCGCGCAAATGCGCGGTTTTTTAGAGAATAATGTACAAAGACGTTAAATATTATAGCTGGGTAACATGTTTAATCCGGTTAGAAGAGAGACTATTTGATAGTTTTCACACCAAGTTAAATTGACGTTTTAACTGACCTAATTTATATATATAAATTACTTCATTATTAAAGAATAACCTCAAGTAGTGACTTAATTATACAATAAAATTAGAGAATTGCAAAAGAAGATAGTCAACGTGTAGTATACCTTCGTATCAAAAGACAGGAAAATAGAATTGTGAAAAAAATTGCACAGAATATTTTGTCTCATATCATACATATTATTAATGCAATCCCACATGTACCTTTTTAAATTTACACCTTATTAATATTTAATATTTCACTGTATTGTATTTTGATATTAAAAAAAATGAAATGTAAAACTAATCAAAGAAAATTAAGTTAAGTTGTGATTTTTTTTTCAATGAATTTGTTTTTTTATCACGAAACTAATAGTAAGTATGTGTCAAAATATTCTTTAAAGTAATAGTTCGTAATTATTGCATTACTGAAAAACATAGCAACTTATATATATTTTATAATTTAATACCAAATTAATTTTATTTTATGAAAAAATTATAATTATGAATTTAATTAAAATATTAGAATTTAATTATAATAATATATTCATTGAAAAGATAATAATGTAATGGAAGTAAGTTTTAGTTATTACCTTATTTAGCTAAGATGCTTTTTGGAGGGAAAACTAAGAAAACTAGTATGGGTGCCCGGCTTCGCCCGGGCTACCTCTATTTAATATTAAAATTTATTTTCAATTAAATAAAATTACTTTAAAGTTGCATAACTCGTAAATTTAGCATTAATATATTTTTCTATGACATATATTAAAATTACGTGAAATCAATTATGAGACAAAATCATTACTCCCGCTATTAATATTTTACTTAAATCGATTGGTTAGCTAGATGTTCATATATATACTTTTTTGTTGTTGTTAGTTCTATTACTTTTAATTCTTTATTACTATTGTTACTTTCACTACTCCCGCCGTAATTATTGCTACTTTCACTAATACCTCCGCATTAATATTGATAATTTTACTACTCCAGTTGTTACTTATATTACTTTCACTACCCCCGCCCGCTCGTTGTTACTTTTATTACTTTCACTATCTCGCTCGTTGCTAATATTGTTACTTTCACTACACCGCCGTAATTATTGCTACTTTTACTACAACCGCATTCGTTGATAATTTCACTACTCTTGTTGTTACTTCTATTACTTTCACTACCCCCGCTTGTTCCTAATATTGGTATTTTGACTATTCAAATGAGTGAGTGATTACCCCCGTATTACTATATCCAATGTTAATACAATTCTTTTCACTACTAAGAAAATTATTTTTACTATTTAGGCATTTAATTTTAAGAGACTTATATATTTATATAAATATATTACATATATGCATTAAATCATATTTTTTTTGGAAATCTAACTTATTTATTTACATTTTAATAGTTTTCAAAATATAACATAATAATATTAACATCTTCTTTATATCATTAACTAGTTTAAAACCCGTGCAAATTGCACGGGAATATATAAAAACATATTAAAAATGTGATTAATCCGCCGCTTGCCGAACCATGCTATAACTTTAATGGACACTCAATGGTACATCTACATATTTCGCAATCATAGTGAAGCTTCAATTTGTCATGTTTATAGGGAATTTTTTTACCCGATAATAATAGGATGAGTAGAATCTCGTATGAAAATATCATAGATTACTTTATTTTTAGAGATATGGCGACATTAACATGATCTTGTAGATGTTACAATAAGGAGTTTATTTTTAGACTTGAAGCTAGAAAATTGATATGTACTGAAGTACTCTACTATTGGTACCACGTCCGAGAGCAATCATTCTGATAGCGGGTAGAGGATATACTTGGGTTATATAATCTTGTGACAAACTTCTTCTATGTAAACTTGTCGAGTATAATCTGCAGAAAAAGAGAAAAGATTGTTATTAAACACAAATTGTTATAGTAGTGTACTATGGCCTCTATGGGTACCTCATTTGCCTTTCCCTTCCATCCATCGCATCTCCTCTCCTACCCTTTCAATCCCTCTTTAAATAGTATCTCCACATACCCTAATTCTAATTCTAACAATGTAGTTAGTGTGCTTTTGTTTTCATTGCCTAAGATTGTTTTCTTCTTCTTGTGCTTGGAGGTCTACATTCTTTTATTATACCCCAATTGTTTGTCCAAATGTTTTACCTATTAAAAACGGGGTGGAAATAAGTGGCGCTTTAAAACCAAATTACACAAATAGAGAGACTATGACAAACATTGTAATAGGTAAATTAGAGGAAAAAAAAACAAATTAGCTATAGAGGTAAAAGGAGTTAGATTTTGAGTTCACTGAACTTCGTGTTGGTGATGTTGTTACATACTACCTTGATCCATTTTGTTCTCTATGTGACTCCAAACCAGCTTATTTTGTTAAATCGATCAAACGATAATGTTCCAGTTAAATTCCATATTCCTCCAAATCCTCAATCCACGTGAAGGGTAAATGAATTTGTCTTACCCATTCTATTCGACTTGTCTTAGTGTTAAGATAGATATGCCAGCCTAAAAAGATCATTTGTGAATGATTTTATCTGGTAAAGATTGCATTGTGGCATACAGCCAAGTACCAATGTATGAAACAAATTTATCAAACCAACTGTTAGTAGTAAACTTTGTTGAACCAACTGTTAGAAGCGATAAGCCGATAATTATTACGAATAAAGCTAAATAGAAAGATGAATCGGGTAGTTTAATACCTAATCAACTAAAATAAGACACACCATCAACAATGTATATACGGAGTACATTAGTAGCTTAACAGGCCAACTTTCTGTTACGGTAGTATCAATACAATACACGGCCAGATAAGAATAACGTACTTTACAGATAGATGTTCCTCAAGCTGACTAATTAATCTCTAGGCAGCTGGCAAAACCTTTGCCCTTCACAGGACCAAATTCTGCAAATTTAACGCAATTGAATCTCACATAGACGCATATGAAATTAATTAGGTTAGCCTGAATCAAGTAATATATTACGGATGCATAAACATTACGGATTACTATTAATAATAACTAATATATGAGGGAATGAAGTAAATAGGTTAGCCTGATTCAAGTATGAAAGATTATCTACTTAGATGAAGAGGCAAAGAAAGAGGGTGTAGGAGAGAGGGTTTTCTTCAAAGCAGTGGTGAAAGCCTTAAAACAAATGCAAAAAGGATGAAGAGGCAAGGAAATACAGTACGGTTCTAATTAAAATAGGGTAATCGATGTTTTGAGCGGGAAAAAATGCACTCAGGTATTGACACGTGTATAGAATATCATTAGTGGTTTCTCTTCATGTGGATTGAGGATTTGACAAATATGTGCCATATCCACATATATGGATGGACTTGTGCTGCTAGCCCGCTACAACACTAATTAGCTGGAGTAAGCCAAAAAAGTATTGCCTCTTGTGTGGTAATGGGAGGGAAAATCGTACTCACCTCTTCCAAGATTGTGAGTATACTAGAAGACTGCTAGTAGAGCTAGCTAAGAGACTGAGAGTGCATTTCCCAGTTGCAAATCTGTTTCATTGGATTGCTGCTGGTCATTTCTCTCAGGTGAAGAAAAAGGTGCTGCTGGGGACTATTGCTGCTGCCTCATATCACATTTGGCTGCAAAGAAACAAGGTGAGAATTGATAGTGTGATGATCAGGCCGGAAGTTCTCTGCAAACAGATTATGAAAGAGCTGCAACAGTTTGTGTCTACACGACTTAAACCTGATATGAACTCTATTGATGTATGTTGGTTAAGGAGTGTAAAATTGCTTATGTAATTCTAGTTTAGAATTATTGTATTGTACCTAAAACAGGCTGAGTGTAACGGTTGTGTTACAGGTTTTAATGGAATTCTTACATTTCACCAAAAAA
>JAGPOY010001215.1:0-18390 GCA_018983105.1 Silene uniflora
ATGTAACAGCCAAGATTTGCAAATTTTGCAGCAATAAGATAATTAATTAACAATCAGTTGAATGTTTTGTGAAAATCTACAACAGAGAGAGTCTCGAGCATATAAATAGCCGGCCAGCCTACAGAGATTTACAAAATCACAGTATGTGGTCGATGACCCATTGAGAAGTCGGGTTAGAACACTCATCACCGGGTAAGTTATCGAGACAGGAAGTATCTAGAAGGCATAGGTTGGCCAGCTCATCAGAATCTATTCCAATGCCGCAACCAGGATTTATATACCATGGAGACTAAAATTTAGCCAAGATTTCATCCACATAATATAGAACGGCTATTGTAAGGTAATCCTGCTTCGATCATCAACTAATCTTCTCCACACCATCTTCCCACATTGTATCAATGTTAATGCAGCCAAAAAGTATAGCAAGGGAATGGAAATGACGCAACCCCCAGGAGCGAAATTAATCAATGTCTGAAAAAAGAAAACGCCATTAATTGCACTAGTATAAATAACGCATTGAAGAAAAAAAGCTCGGCTGTAAAAGGCAACATCTTTTTCTTTCTTTCTTAAATTTAAGGGCTCAATTGGAAAGAGGGTAACTGTTGAAGGAGGTGAAGGAGATACTGAAAGCGTAGTATAAGACTCCGCTAACAAAAGCTACTGGCATGGTTCAACCACGTCTTATTAGGGCATGCAGCTATAACATTTGGTGTTAAACCGCAGCTCACTTGAGAGTTTCAAATTTGTAAATCATCAACATTATAGAAAACTTTAGAATAGTGTTACGTGCGTACCAGCATTCCAGCAATCAGATGTACAGCAGGAACAAAATACTGATCAACTCTCTTTCCCTCAGCATAACCATTAAAGGCGATCACCATTGAGAAAGTGTGAATGGTAACAAATGCAAGAGCAATAATTGCTGCAATGAGGGTATAAAATATCAGTACCGTTCTTAGAATTGAGATAAATAACATTTATCCTAATAACGACAGATAACATTACAGCCCCAGAGTTCAGACTAATAGACAACAATAATAAATAAACCATAATCTAAAAAGAAAAAAGAATAGCGAGTGATTAACGTATTCTGCAAGACATATCAGCAATCTCTACTTCTCAGTTCTGAATAAAATCTTCAACCCCCAAAGTAGAAGTAAAGCAGTCGCTTTTGAAAAGAGGCTACAGGATTTGACACCCAATCAACCGAAAATCCCAAATATGACTCCTATTCACTCGTAGAGGTAGGATATTAAACCCAACACGTAGAGATCTCTTAATAACCATCAGTAATTGTTATACCTTCATTGCAGAGATCTGGCTGACATTTTTAGGCGCTTATGCTATACATCCAAATTTATGTTTTTTCAATCTCTTTTATAAACTTACTCTAACTGTGTTGCGTGTCTCCATCCCCCTCCCCTCTCCAGGAAAAAAAAATATCAGCATACTTTTTATCACCCCGTTGCTGCTTATTTCCCTGGTACCATTCAAAGATAAAAGGTGGGGAAGAGGTCATAAGCACATTGAAAGGGCAGTTAAACAGCATATCGAATAGGCAATAACAAACATGCTAAATGAAGGTGAATGTACAGAACCATTCACTCACCAGAAACAAGAAAAAAGGGCATCATCTTGCATCTATCGGCATAATAAGTTGCAGGTCCAAATGCAGGTGTCAGGAGGCTAACACAGAAAAATACCGCATGAGCCAAACCATGACCTAAGCCACCAGCTGAAGGATAAGTGGATAACAACAGCAAATATATTGGGTTAGAGATGATGCTTCTGTTTGTTACGTAGTACAACATAACGAAATCATCCATAGTACTAGCACCGAAAGACCCATACACTGATTTCCAAACATGATAATTTGTAAGGGAACACCGTAAAATAATATTTTACTTACGGGAGCAATTATACATGTGTCAGATTATATCTCCCATAACTAACTATATGGTTGATATATGACTTGAAATGTCAACAATATCTTACTCTGGTCACATTCAAATAACAAAAGACCACTCCATCGAGAAGGCGGATTAGTGGGTATTAATACTTTCACAACCTTTTAAGCTACATTAATGGTTACCTAATCATAGCGAAATATATCGTATTCATTTTGAGCAACAACTCAACCAAAAAAAAAGTAAGAAATGATGGACACTTTGGAATAAAACTCATACTCTTATTGGAGGCCCGACAAAAGGGTGCAACGTGACATTACCAATTTGAACCGCATCAGACAGGTAAGAAGTCTAGTCCAGAAAAGTACCCAGGAGTTGAAGGAAAAGAAGAAATAAATGACGACATACAAAATTCATGACTTTCTTTTTTTGGAGGCAACAAATTTCATGACTTTACAAAACCAAATACGGAGTAACAAGAAAAGAAAAAAGAACGTTAATCCAAAGAATACATGACTGTTGATCTGAACCGCAGTTTTACATTTGTTACTGGGTATGGATGAGAACTGAAACAAGTTAACGCCTGGACAATTCATTGTTTGAATATAGAGCAAAACTAGTGGCTATGTTTTCGGCTTTTCGCTCCCGAAGATTATTAACCTTGCAACTGTCACTTTGGTCATTAACTCACTCCCGGAGACATAAACAGATCAATTACAAAGAATCCCATCAAGTCAGAAAAGTAATCTTAAATTCTTAATTATGAAGTCTCCCATTTAAAGCTCCTTCTAATTGACGATTCAGAAAGGCGTCTAATATCAATCACTTTTTTGTTAAATTGATGCCTATTGTCACTAAAGAGATTTTATATTTGCAATTAGTCAATAAACAAAGTTTTCAAAGTTCTTGGTAACTTACCCAGAGCAATTTGCATCTTATCAGTCAGAAACAAGCGAGGTTTGGAAACACGGTCAGCAAAAGCATCCAGCATAACCTCCAACCGCCTGACACACGTTACAGGATGAAAAATAAAAATTAGCCCTCGAATTGGATCAAGCAAATAAAGTGCATGAGCAAGCACATAACATTTCAGAAGCGTGTGCAATTATTACAAATTTGCAAGGACTCCTCACTCAGGCCAACTGAACAGTCTCAAAAGTTATAGTTGTGGATATTCATTACCATAATGTCCTATATGGGCTATACTCTTCTAGTTCACAACTCGTAAAGAGACATTCACATCCCCAAAGAATGTGAACAGGAACAGTAAATGAAATTAAGCTAACATGATATATACGGAGTGGAAAAATAAGTCCACGAAAAACTGATAATCATCTCGTAAATCAGTGATGAGAAGGATCAATCGTCAGGTGATGAAGTACCAAGTACCACTAGTTATTTGCCGTCATACATGCCAGGAATGTAAGATGCCAGGAATGCATTAAAGTGTAGGTCCTCTGATTTCTTAAATCTTCCCAAAATCATTGCTACATGGTCAATGTAAATGACTAAAGGCGCCCTTGTCAATCTCAACACAATTACTGATTCGGGTAAAGAGGACAACAAATATATCACCTGACACAGAGTTCTTCTATGCCCGCGAAAAATGTAACTATTTGTGAGGAGGATCGTAAGGAGCAATTACAATCTGTTTAAAGTTCAGACATGCGATGACACAGTTATACAATGGTGGGCTGTAGCGTTCAGGATAAGTCTATGAGAGTAATTTTTGGGCTACATTAGAAAAGGGTACCCTTGATTTCAAATGATAATTCATCCCTTAGCTGACCCCATATTATCTACGGAAAGCTTACTTGTTGCCACCGGGAAAAGGCAAGCAATGGATGATACACGAGGGTTAACGATTGGGTTGGAAATCTCACATAGAATTTCCTCTGATTATCCATGAAATTGATTTCAAAATAGTGACAATTTCTTATAACCAAAATAAATTCTCTCCAACAAACAGAAAATGGTGCAACCAAGGTGGTATCCACATACTCAGCCTTCTCACAACACTCCTTATTTTGCATCATGAGATGGCTACATGAAAACTCACTAGAGCCAAATAATGTACAAGTGCATTTCGAAATAATCAAAGTGACACTGACATGTAAGAAAGTTCTCAATGAACTAGGTTCTCTCAGTGCTAGCGCTCAATTTGCATGAGGCAAAAGCATATACAGATTATAGAGTAGCCAATGAAACATTTGATGCAAGCAAGTCAGGGAGTGTCATACATGTAGGCTTTCCAGAAAAGAATCCGAAGCCCTTCCTGGAAGCAAACAGACGTAAATACAAGAATTGCATAAGGCCACCATGATGTTGATTTGAAAGGCAGGAAACCCCTCCAGAGCCCCGAAAGAAGAATCAAGCTCACCAGCCATAGTAGCGTACTGCATGGTACATAAAGAAGAAAAAAGTAAGACGTGTCTAACCATCAACAAAAAAATAAAAAAGAGCTTTTCCCCTACCCCGCCCTAGGCGGTAGCCTTTGAGTTAATATACTCTCGCTATTGCTGTATCGTCCTTTATTCTCAAACTGCAAAAGCATATGACCCAAAACCTAGATGAAAAATACCATGATCATAAAATTTCCTCGGGAAATAGACCTTTAGGGAAAGGCTCCATAGTTCATACCTCCAAAACACTCCCACCTCCCCCGTTAAATACAAATATCAAGTGTACTACCTAAACTTTATCCAAAGAAGTGAATATAATCGAAACCCTAGGCATTGATTCCTAAGGTGCCATCAAATTTCATCATCTGAGCAATCAGAAAAATATGATAGCCTAACACATTGTTATAAGATACGGAGTTACCTACCCTCATCAACAAAGACAATATCGAAAAAGAGATCATAACCCCAACAAAACAGTAAAAAAATTCACAAGCTGCGTCAACAGTTACAGGAAGGACCAATAAATTAAAGGGTATAAACCAGTGACAGAACTAAGGGGGGCTAACAGGGGCGCTCGCTTTCTAGTTTACCATATTTCATTACCAGTACACCCCTAAAAAGTTTTCGCCCTCTAACTACAAATCCTAGTTCCGCCACTAGAATTAACAATCACAAACAAAAATTGGAAAGATACCCAATTCAATTTACGCATACATCTGTAATAATAAATCAAAAAAAGAGCAAAAATGTCTGAAATTTGATCATTTCAGAAATGGAAAAATGCAATAAATTGAAAACCCAAAAATTAAAAAAGGGGTATACCTTGAAAGAACAGTGAGGATCAAGAAGGGTTTTTTAGAAATAAGGGAGATGAAGAGAGACAAAGAGGGTCCTAATGCAATGAGAGTATAACCAATTCCTGCTCCAACCGTCATTTCCTCCTCTTTGTCTCTTGTGGACAACAACAAGAAGAAGAACAAAGTGTTGTGTTTTGTTGTGTTTTTGTGTTGAAGAGTTCAAGTCGATTAAAGTGTTGTTAAATGCACAAATGTTAATGCTCTTTGACAATTACACACACTTTTGTATGCTTTGTCATGGAAAATTCCCCCATTTAGGATGATATTGATTATGGTAAATAAGAGGTGATTTTAGATTATTTTAGATTTTAGATCGGATTTATATATTTATTTATTGTTCATGATTATAATGGATGGTCGGTTTGGGACGAGTTAGAGGATCAGATGTTCTAAAAGATTTGAAAATTTGTTATTCGTGTTCGTTTGTTTTTCGAGCTAGATAAGTAAGGTTTAAAGATCGAATGAATAGTGAACATGTCTAGCAATAAATTGTTTTTTTAGATAACTATTTATGTACTTATTGTCAAGGATTCGAATGTTTGGGATTCAGATGTTGTTCGACAATGATGTTGTTGTAATAGTCGGGCTTTATAAATTGATAGAGGGAGAAGGGTGTCGATAGTAAAGGGACTAAATACATACCAATTGCGCTTAAGAAACGCAAATGCATTCAGATAGGATTACGAGTGACTATCAATGAACTTCAACCCCCGATAAAAAAAGATAAATCGTTTTTTTCTCCTTTTAATAAAGCTAAGTTGAATTGTTGAAGTCACTGATTTTCAACCCATTTCAAAAGTGAGAAGTCCGACAGAAGCCATAAGTTAGAACATTTGTTGGCTTCGTGGAATCGAAGTTTCAACTATAACTTCTTTAAGAAAATAAAAGTCTAACTTCGCATCCCTGATATAATACTTTAAATTTCTCATGAAGATTTTCAAGTACTAAGAAACTAGTTTAGATCCCGTGCTACAGCACGAGTTGTTTGAGCGGTTTTAATTATTAGTTTGGCCAGTAAAAGACAGAAAATAATAATGTATATACTTTACATTGAGTTTCATAATATATGAAAGATATGGTAAAGATAGGCTAATTGAATAAAACGAAACAAAAAATTAGTTATTTCGTCGGATAAAATTTTGCTTTTTTGAGATACGGGTTGTTTGAGCGGTTTTAATTATTAGTTTGGCCAGTAAAAGACGGAAAATAATAATTTATATATTTTACATTGAGTTTCATAATATATGAAAGATATGGTAGAGATATGCTAATTGAATAAAACGGAACAAAAGATTAGTTCTTTCGTCGGATAAAATTTTGCTTTTTGAGAATTTAGAATTAAAACTATCAGTTTTTTAGTGTTGTGTTAGATGAGGATAACACGAATTTATTACATGATTAATTGTTATATTTTTTATATAATATTAAAAAGAATATATAAAATTAAGTAATTTAAATAGGAAACGGAACTGTCAACATAAGCAAATAACGGGCCGATAATTAGACACGCATTTCAAAATCGAACTTTCAACAAAATAACGGGCTGACATATTGCAACACAAATAATAGGACCAGAAATATGAGCCCATAACATAAATCTTATGGCCCAAATAAAATGTCAAGTTCCTTAGACTTTGACGTATACGATTTTAGCATGGATGAAGTTAGGCCCAATAGTAGTATGAATTTTAAAGAATATGAAAAATACTCCTTTTTATTTGATCAAACATCGGGCCAAATTGAAAAAAACAGGCCCAATAGTAGCATGGATGTAGTTAGGCGGGAAAATGGGAAGTTTTGGTAATCTATTAGTTTTAAGGGGATGAATATTATAATCCACCTAAAATAACATCACATTAACGACTTTAGATTATGTTCGGGAATATTGCAACCCAATCCGGGACTAAAACCCTCGTATACGGAGTATTATCCAAACCTCCTATCGACCATCATATTTCATTCCCGATCATCCTAGATTATTATAAACCCCTCTTTAAGGAGATTAGTACTTTAACATAGACCAAATTAGACTCTTGACTCTTGAGCCTCCCCTCAAACCTCAAGAATCACAAACCTCACTTCCCCCACTCCCTCCTTCTCAAATCATCCCTCAACAATCAATCAATCAATTGAAAATGGATTCATCAGAGGAAGAAGAAAGAATTCCAATAAGCCAAAGACCAGAATGGTCAGATGTAAAACCAGTGCCTCAAGATGATGGACCATGTCCTGTTGTTCCTATTTTATACTCTGATGATTTCAGAGAAACCATGGATTATTTCAGAGCTGTTTACCTTTCTGATGAACGCTCTCCTCGTTCTCTTCAACTTACTTCTGAAGCCATCCACCTCAATGCCGGAAATTACACTGTATACCCCTCAATTTTTTATTTTTTATTTTTTATTTTATTTTGGTGTTTTTATTGTTTAGTTGTGATATTTGGGTGTGATTTGATCATGGGTTTCCGTTAAAATTGTGATATTTGTTGCCGGTTTCGCTGTTTTTGGCGGTTATTTGTCGGCAATTACACTGTAATTTTCTTCTTTATTGATTTTTTGGTGTGTTTTTGGTTGTTTTACTGCTTGTTTGCTTAGTCGTGTTAGTTGGATGTGATTGGGTAATGGGTTTGAGTTGAAGTTGTGATCTTTAAAGTGGGATTTGCTGTTTTTGGTAGTTAGGTTGGTGGGGTAAGTTTTTTGGTTGTTCTAATGTTTCGAATTTCGATTGTTGTGCTAGTTTGGTGTAATTTGATCGTGGGTTTGTGTTAAAACGCGATCTTTGAAGTGGGATTTGCTGTTTTTGGTAGTTAGGTTGATGGGGTAATTTTTCTGGTTGTTCTAATGTTTCGAATTTCGATTGTTGTGCTAGTTTGGTGCAATTTAATCATGGATTTGAGTTAAAGTGCGATCTTGAAGTGGGATTTTGTGTTTTTGATAGTTAGGTTTGATAGAGGTGTTTTTTTGGTTGTTTTAATGTTACGACTGCTGTGCTAGTTTGGTGTAATTTGATCACGGGTTTGAGTTAAAGCGCGATCTTTGAAGTGGGATTTGGTGTTCTTGATAGTTAGGTTTGATGGAGGTGTTTTTTTGGTTGTTTTAATGGTTTTGTTGTGTTATGCTAGTTGAATGTAATTTGATTATGTTTTTGAGGTAAGGTTATGATCTTTGGTGTGGGTTTCGCTGTTTTTGGTGGTTAGTTTGATGGGGGTGAATTAAAGTGGCATATTACAGTGTTTGGATTTGGGGGAGTAGTTGGAGATGGTTGTTGTATTGGTTTCTCATCAAGGTTATGTCCGTAGCAAGGTTTAGGGCATGAGAGAGTACGTTTGCGTTCATCTGACTCTCTTGTTGCCTACCGCTTCTAGAGTTCTAGGTGGAATTCCTGTGAAGGCACTGAGATCATTTTCAATGTAGTTGCAAAAGTTGGGAGTCTTTTTGCAGCAGTATGTTTCTGAAGAAATAGCTTGCATATATGTCATTTCTTTATTATGCCCTTGTGGTCAGAAGCTTCTTGAGAGGAAATGCCGTCTTGATATAATTTAAAGATCGTGATAGTTCATTAAAGGTGATAAGATTGTCCCATGATCATAGATTTAATGTAGAATGAGCGGGCAATCAGAAAAGGGTATAAACTGGCTGCAAGAGTATGCCTTTTTAAAAGTTAGGTTCACTTAGGTTACTCAATTAAGTATCTTACTTGATCATTCACCCCTTGTTTAGTTGCCCCACTATATACATGGCTTGAGAATTTATGTTTTTTCTTCAATGGGATTTGACAATTTTGGCATGGATGATGTTCCGAAGATTTTGACCCTTTACCTTACTTTTATGCATCTATGAACTATGTATATACTTCCATCATATTTTTTAACTCGTGGTTCTTGGATACTTCATGTTGATCAGGAAGCCTTGACAATAGTTTCTTTATGCTTTCCAGCCTTTTAGATACTTAGATTTTGGCGGGTTATTCTAGGCTTTCGATTTCCCTACAATAGTTGTATACTGTTAAAAAAACATATATAGGAGTTGCTAGTCGATCAAATTTACTTCCTATTGGAGCTTTGTCTATAATCTCTGCTTATGCTCAATACTAGATTTGTTGCGATCGTTGATATTTTTCTTTTATTTAATGTGCATACCGACCATGATATAGACTAGAGGGCCCACCTGAATTTTGCTGTGGGCAATCCCTCGCCATCTCCTTACCCACAAAGTTTGCATTTTTACGGTCAAGTGAAGGGAAAGGTGCACATCATGTTTTTGCTCAAAGAATAGACCGTGACACAATGCATGGAAGAGTTTTTTGGGTTTGATTATTTGGTTGTGTACTCGTAGTACAGATTAAGAAGCAGACTGAGTATGCCTAAGGGGAGGGGTGATTTTGCTGCAAAGTTTTCTCCTTTTTTGGGTTGGTAGTTAATCTAATTTTCCCATCTTCTTTATCATTAAGTTAAAAACTGGATGGAGTACTGCAGTCAGCTGAGAGAATTTAGTATCAGCGTTTTACAGTATTGTCAAGAGTGTATTCTTTATACTTTTTCACAGGTTTGGCATTTCAGACGGTTAATTCTTGAGTCCTTGAATGCTGATCTGCACGAGGAACTTGATTTCATTGGAAGTGTTGCGAAGCAGAATTCAAAGAATTACCAGATATGGTAAGAGTTGTAATAATTTATTGCTTCCTTTATGTTATTGCTTGTGTCATGTTTGGTCTGGAATTCTCGCTTCTGTCTTTTTTCACCACCGATTTTCTCTTCTGGATATGATGGTTGATCCTTATTTTGTGTATTTATATAAAAAAGAGTTGATTCTAATGGTGTGTTTGAAGCTAGTTATGTGGATGCA
This sequence comes from Silene uniflora, assembly GCA_018983105.1. NCBI lineage: Eukaryota > Viridiplantae > Streptophyta > Magnoliopsida > Caryophyllales > Caryophyllaceae > Silene > Silene uniflora. Next base: position 10,011 of record JAGPOY010001215.1, read on the forward strand.
CCTGTATTCGACATGACATTCACAGACATGCTTATGGAATCTGTGCCCGACCCTTGCTAATCCAACACTTCTCCTAGAAGAGTAAAAAGGGAGGTCTGCTTTATAAAATTAGAGGAGACCCTGTATGCATCATATTTTGGATATTTAATTTACTCCGTAACAGTTAAGCCTTAATTCACAAACATTAATCTAGTTTAGTTGCACTTTAAAATTCTCTAATCATTTCAAGTCTATAAATATAAATTTGGCTTGGAGACGTGCCCTGCACCAGTATCGTTATTTTCAGACAAGAGTCCCCATTCATAAAAAATCAGTCATGCCAAGAGCAAGTGCGACACTTGTATATCTGCTCGTGCCTAGAGTCTATGTAATATTGCTTTAAAATGCGATAAGCGATGGAAAAAAAAAAATTAGGCCAACAGGTCACTCTAGGGCAGATGAAACTCAAAGACTGCTATGATTAGTCCGTATTTCTTATCTATCATTTCTTTCTAGCAGTCCACTCTTTGAGCCCCTACACTTTGGTGGCATTTTAATCTTATTATAGGTTTTTTGTAGGCATCACAGACGGTGGCTTGCTGAGAAACTGGGTTCAGAAGCTATAGTTAAGGAACTTGAGTTTACAAAGAAGATACTCTCTATTGACGCCAAGAATTACCATGCGTGGTCCCATAGACAGGTGAGTCTGCGTTTCAGTTGTTTTTACTGTTGTGCTAACTACTAAGAGTACTGACCACATGGTTCATGCAATCATAGTAGGCATACCTTTACAAACTGTATTGCTATTTTCTTTTATATGGCAAGATATCCAGACGTAACTTTAAAAATGTTTAGATCTTCTAGAGTTGAAAGAGAACTCTACACACTGCCCTGTAGAGTTGCAAATTATAAGAATATTTATTCATATATTATGAGTGCGTCCATATTATTCTGTTATCGATCCTTAGAAAGTTGTGCCAACTCTACCAAGAGTAATAACTCTAGTGTATCCTAAGTCCTAACGTGTTGTGTACATTTCACATGCAGTGGGTCCTTCAAGCATTAGGTGGTTGGGAAAATGAACTTGAGTACTGCCATGAACTCCTAACGGATGACATCTTCAATAACTCGGCTTGGAATCAGGTAGGCACTTGTTTTTAGAAAAATGAAGTCGGTTTATTGATCTTACGCTGTAGCTTGAACTCTATGCTGCGCCGGTCGTTACATAGAGTTTTTTGTTGCTGTCTACAAGTTTTGGCTGAAAATCAGTGTACAACCCTGAAACTCTTGCATTTGTGCTACAGAGATACTTCGTGATAACCAGATCTCCGTTGCTTGGAGGCCTTGATGCCATGAGAGATTCCGAAGTGGATTACACAATTGATGCCATTTTAGCCCGTCCTGAAAATGAGAGTCCTTGGAGATACCTTCGTGGCCTATTCAAAAATGACCTGAAAACTTGGGTAAACGACCTTCGAGTTTCATCAGTATGTCTGAAGATTTTGAGCACCAAAAGTAGATGTGTTTTTGCCTTGAGCACTCTTTTGGACCTCATATGTCATGGGTTCCAACCAGGCCCAGAGTTCAACGAAGCAGTCAATACACTGCAGAATGCTGAAGCTGGACCTAGTACTTCTTCAGGCTTAGCAGAATCGATCTGTTCAGTCTTGGAAAGCATGGATTCTTTGAGAGTGAATTACTGGGCATGGCGCAAGCAGCAGATCCCTGCTCTAAATGTCTGAGCATCGAGTAGAATTGTTTTTTGAAATCCGAAAAACTGTCCATTGTTCAACTTGTTTTTGTTTTGATTTAATGACTACAGATTACAAACTTTCACCAAAAGTAGTTTCATTTTACAAATTTTCAATTTGAAGAAAGACATGTATTCTGACAACGATTGTGAAAATTACGACAATTTAATTGCATCGAAAATTAATTGCACAAAAGTACTCTTATAATATTACGTAGTTCATTTTCGCAGTACGTTTTTTACTCAATACAGTATTTTTTTCTTCAAACTTTCCATTTGTTTGCCCTTCATTCAAAAAACACAGTAAACCTAATTCTCTCCCTTCTCTGTAAAATTGAATCCTTAACCATCTTCAAAAAACTCTTCAATTATGAACGATAACTCTTCAATTATGAACGATTATTCAAGTGACGAACAGATAATTTATTCGCTAATCATCATATATTACTTATTCATTTAAATAATCGTTCATAATTACCTGTTCAATTACAAAAAGACAAAAAAAATTCATTTGATAAATTATGATATTCAACAAATGAAGGTATTGAAAAATTGGGAACTTAGGGCGTGCCCATTCCATACCTTCTTTACAATAAGGACAAAGCTGCAGTTACCTATTTCACATTAATCCGAGGAAAGAACCAATCCTATGATATTAAGTAGAGTGGATATAGATTCCTTCTCGTGGGTGAAGAGGCTTTGTCTGACTCCCTTGCAAGGTGCTACCATTACAACAAGCGTATTCTAGGAAATGAGGTGCTCCAGTTTTTGTTTGTTGTCGTCTAGATGAATAAGGCTCACTGATTTCCTGTCACTACAAAATACTCAATGTAGTACATTGTACTACTACAAGCAAAATACATCAGCGACTACCACCAACATCGCCGCACATCTGCCGCCGCACCAACATCGCCGCACATCTGCCGTCGCCAACCATCACCGCCTCCCCTCTGCCGCCGCACAAATAGAAGCCGCCCCTCTCACGAATAGCACTATCGACGGCGACGAATCCGTATCGATCTCGACATCAACCATTTAAATTTGAGATTTGAGTCGTAAATTGAGATGAATTGATGTGAATTAGTATTATCAACCACTTAAATTGGAGATTTGAGAAAAAATTGAGATGAATTTATATGAATTAATATTATTGATATTTTGACATTAAAGAGAGAAAATATTAGAGAGAGGGATTAAAGAGAGAAAATGGAGGTGGAAATGAGAGGGGTAAAATTGTCAACAGTGTACTGCGTTGAGTAAAATGTGTACTGCGAAAATCAGGACCCTAATATTAAAATCCCTGGTGATACGTCCACACATGTACAATGCAAAATACATACATTCCTTCAGCTTACCAATTAAACATGAAAAGTTCAGGGTCGTCGGCTCGTGCAAAATAAGAGCAGTGGCTCTTAAACATTCAGCAGCACACTGTACATGCTTGGAGAATATGGACATGATGTGAACGTAGCTTTACATCATCAATGGCTACTTAAATAAATCAAAACATAGATGTTCTAACAGAATCAACTGGAATCATCTCCAAAAAGATGGGGCCATTAGAATAAGCTCGACAATGTTAGGGTTTTTTCCGGGATGGTGACTTGTTGGATTTGGAAGGGCTAGAGGACTCCTTGAAAGCAGACGGACATAAGTTGTTAATCTTGCAGGAGTCACATCGCGGTCTCAGTGGCGTGCATATAGTCTGCCCAAAACCTACCTGTTGATTATTTATGAACAATTTTGTTACGAGTTTAGAAGGAACAAACTACGTCAATGGCATTGACTAATTCAAAAGCATTGCTGTGAGGATATATAGTCCTGATCATACAGAAAACTGGTATAAAGTCGAATCAGGTTTTAACAGTGTGTTCAAAACAAGAAATTTTCGAAAATGGTTTGAAAGCTGTTTCGCTTGAGTTTCGCAATTGACAAGCATTTTAAGAAGACACTTTACTTTGTTCCATCATATTCTAAAGTTGATGAATAATCAAATAACGAGTGTTTGTTTGCATCTATTTATCAGGCAGTAACCTGATCTTCTTAGCTTTCGAAAAACATGCAAGAGCTCAAGCTGCTCAACATACCAGAAGAGGATTTATAGGGTCCCATTCTTCCTTCGGAAGCCACCTCTCCAACGCTACTCTTGTTTCCTCTGGTGACGTAGTTTTCTAGAAAGGAAACAGGATATGAAGACATTATTTGCATGCATTAAAAGCCAACTTCATGTCTGAAAGTTTTGCCCCCGTTAAATACCACGTATAGACAATTAAAATGGTGAGAGCGAACATAGATTGGTTTCGCTATACTAAGCTTTAGTCCAACAGTAACGATGAGAAATGAGAAAGGAGAAGCAGAAAAGTGAAAAGAAGCCAAACTCAAAACTTGGAACATGTAACTATGTAAGGAAAGTTACCTGGTTTGTGCCAGGACGTGAAACCCATCCCAATCTATTACTGATACGATGAACATGAGTGTCAACACATATTCCTTGGACATTATTCCAGCCATAATTCATAACCTGAGACAATACATGGATTTAGAAATCTAAAAATTTTAACGAGAATCCCAAATCGGCTACTAAAATTAGCATATACCAGATGAGCGATCTTTGGACCTACTCCAGGGAGTTGTTGTAGTTCAACCAGTGTGCTAGGAATATCTCCATCATACTTTGTCAAACAGATTTCCGCAATTTTCTTCAGATTATTGGCCTTCCTGGTGTAGAACCCCACCTATGATTACACTAATGTTACAAAAAAGACAGTTTGTCCAAAATAGGAAATGAAACAAAGTGCTGTGACCTACCGGGTAGATTAGAGTTTTGATAGTTTCTTCGTCAGCCTTTTGAATGGAATGAGGATCAAGAAGTCCATTTTCTAAGAGACGCTGAACCGCTCCTGCGATTCAAAAGGAATAATTCATTTTTCTCTAGCATGGAAAGTGGCATGAATGAAATATTGCATATAAGCATCGAATTAACCACTAACTAGGTTTAACTTTGGATCTACGAAATTCGACAAAGATGCAAAACTCGGTAGAATATATCTACCATGCTGAAGTAACACGGTATGCATATAACAATTAACCACCAGAATTTCCAAAATTTAAGGTCATCCAAAGACCTTGGAGAATGCAGAAGCCATATAATTTTGAATATATTCACTTCCGGAATACAGTGGAAAAGAGACCTAAATTTGGACATATCAGTATATCACACTTTATTTTAGCAAGTGTGGTAAATTTGTGTCGTCGTGCCATGACATCACGATACTTCATGGAGTTTTCTAGTTATCTTGTCAGAGAACACCATATTAACATACCAAAATGAGGCTCAAGCAAACTACCAAATAAGAAATATTGAGGACGAGTAAGTCAGGAAACACTCGTCAATATATCCTTTCTGCCAAAAGAGAGAATATTCAGAACTTACTTCACATGCAAAGAAAAACCAGGCATTCAAATCGAAGTATATTATTTTCAGAAACTAAATGTTGGAAGCAATTGAATTCGCTAGCACAATTGACTAAGCATCCCAGACAACTTCAAACTTGGCAACAAGCAAAGAACTAACCATGGGTGACATGATCCTTGGTTTGGCTCGAAAGAAGCCCACCAACTAGAACAGAATATCTTCTCTCCTGGAAAAAACGACACAATAAATAACGAATTTTGAGGATTTGATGCCAGCTCACACAAAATCCCAAGTCTAAATTGGAAATTTAAGAAGGCAAGACCACTATAATCACATAAGCTTATCCACAGGAGCGCCGTTTGTCGTCATCTAAACAATTAAAAGGAGCGCTTGAAACAACATGCAACTTAATGTATCTAACTATTCTGTAAGGTAAGAGAAGAATGGTTGGTTGAAATATTATACCTTTGGAGGAAGAGAACTTCCAGCTCTCTCACATCCCATGGAGTCTACTGGTGCATTTTCAGAAGATCTCATCTTACGTATTCCTTCAAGAACCTTCTCCCAGTTGTCTGGAGGATCGACTGAAGCAGAAATGCCCCAAAGACTCTTTAGAAATTGTCAACTAATACACCACCATGCATATATATTACAGACTATTGAACTTGAGTGAAGCGTCAATCAAGTATCAACCATCACTAACAAACTTGACCATTCCAAATAACAGGTCAGACAAGTAAACTTATACCTTCAGACTTGAGAGTAGAAGCAAGTTTAACTTTTGTTTGACGAACCAACGGGATAATTTTTGACTTTCCTGAAAGTTAAGAGCTAAGAGCCTAAGATTAGAATATTCAAGGGAAATATCATCTAGAAATCATGACAAACTTGACCATTCCATAATAACAGGTCAGACAAATAAATGTATACCTTCAGACTTCAGGTTAGAAGCAAGTTTAACTTTTGTTTCACGAACCATCGGAATAATTTCAGACTCTCCTGAAAGTTAAGAGCTAAGATCAGAATATTGAAGGGAAATATCATCTAAAAATCATGACAAACTTTACCATTCCATAATAACAGGCCAGATGAGTAAAACTTATACCTTCAGACTTCAGGGTAGAAGCGAGTTCAACTTTTGTTTGACGAACCATCGGGATAATTTTCGACTTTCCTGGAAGTTAAGAGCTCAGATTAGTGTACTAAAGGGAAATATCATCTAGAAATCACGACAATAAGATGGAAGTCCAAATCTACGAGAAAAGATGGGATGACAAAACGTTACCTACTGCAGATGTTGCATTGCCTTTTCGGTATGAGAACTCTTCTATATCAGGCAACGAAGACATCTGCACCAAGATAAGCAAGGCTCGGATTTAGAGATGCGTGTGGAAGGACAGAAACTAAACAGAAAGTTTGATCCTCGGGCAAGTGCACACTTTTAGTAATAATAAAGAAAGGATAATACTGAATTCTTCAAAATCCTGATTAAGGTTATGTTCCGAAGTCCAAACAAAGGGCTTATATAAATGAAATGCATATAATCCCAACGAGAAAAAATGGAAGATCCTGAGGAAGGCTTCCATCTCATAGATGCATATAATCAGAATGTCAGACGATACATTGTATTGTCATTAATGATCCGGAAAAGGTCAATATACAATGAGAGAAAAGATAATCGGTGACAGCACCTATTGTACCCACAATCTCCATCTTAACCGCTAATTAAAGACTTCATACGAATCAAAGTTAAGATATTTAGAGTTCATATCAGGATTAAATCTTTCAGGATATACATTATGTTGAAGGTTTAATTGGTTTAATTATACTTAACATCATTACTTGGACATCAGCAATGTCCATTTCATAAATACATTCAGAAGGTAATATACCAAGACTCTTGAAAGGCGTAGGTTCGTTTATTTGCTGCTTATTTAGCGCGACTGCAATACTTGGGAAGCTACATTACCATATTTACCAAGCTCCAAAAGTAATTCATCACAGACATCCCGGAACATTCAAAAGAAGCATGCTAACCAGAACAAGCTTTCAATTCCAGTTGAGTACTTAATTACTTATCCTAAAGAAGGTAATTCGAACTTTTTACTCAAAAATATTCGATTTTTTTTAATTTTACCTTATTGCATTACTAACCCGCCTCATAAATTCCCAATCTTTTTCTAAAACAGGTGGAGGAACCAAGGAGAGGCTAGCCCTTATGCCAACCCCAGCAATGAAAGTTTCAAGCTTTTTAATCAAAATGTTGATCTTTCTTTAATTTCAAATTTGTTTGTGTCTGCTTTATTGCATTACTAGTTCGCTCCCTAAACTGTTTCCGCCCCTCCTAACTAAAAAATCCTGGTTCCGCCACTGATTCTAACCTCCTGATTTACAACTAGCAAGCTGCAAGCACTACCATTAATGAAACTTTTTAAAGTGAATTCAAACAAAACCCAAAGAGGGGGAACTACAAACATTCAAATATGTAAAATTTAAAACTACCCACATGATTCATTTCAATGTTCATGCTATTAATCAAACAATACAAACATTTAATCAAAAAATAAAAATTAAAAAATCAACCTTTACTCCATCATCACCATGAGTTATAGTTTCACCCTCTTCAATCACTTCTCTTTTAATCCTCTTTTTCCTGACATAAACTGCTGAAACATCCATTGCAGAACCATTACCTATCCATCAAAAACAAAAAATACCCACACTGTTAATCAAAAGGGTCTCAGCAAACTCAAACTCTCGTGTAAGACCGCTTTATACAATAATTTGTGTAAAACTGTCTTATAAAAGACTAAACTGTTGGTTTAATGAGGTGGGTTAGGATTAAAACCTTGAGATTTTGGGAGAATAGAGTTAGATTTAGAGGAGGATAATCTAGTAAGTGGCATTTTTAATCCAATTCCCGCGTAACGCAGTCGTGCAATTGGGAGTTTTATGGACATTTTTTATGTTTGTTTTGAGTTGGGAAGGTGCCTTTTTTTTTTTTGGGTTTTGATATATACAACCCATTGGGTTGTATTTAAGTATTAAATAACTTTTATATTTGGTATTAAGTTAGAATTTTAAGACTAAATTATGCACAACCCAATGTAATTAATGCATACATTCAAAACTTATTTCCTTATTTAGTTCCTTAAATACAACCCAATGGGTTGTATATATCAAAACCCTTTTTTTTTATGGGTTTGTTGTCTTGTTGTCTTCCTCCAATGATATTT